>UCOM01001115.1:0-49716 GCA_900474385.1 Ormyrus pomaceus
GCGCGCGACAGAGAGGGTAGAACAGCCGAGGCTGCCGCACCCGACGCTCGCGCAGGCGTCGGCTCTCCGGGCCGGAGAGCTGCGTCGGCGCTCTCGCTCCTCGGTGTTGCCAGGTGCCGGCCTCCTGCGGACCGAGAGCCGGCCGGCGAGTCCTTCGCGAGCCGCCCAGTAGTACTCCGTCCACGTCGTGACTGCCTGCGACACCCCAACGATCCGTCTGTATCTCTCCGAGCGACCTTGCCGCTCTGCGCGGCTGACCTTGCGAACGACTCCACCCCTTGCCTCCGAGCCAGTCGAGATTTAGTGAGCTCCTTCGCTCTCGTTTCGCAGAGCCGAGAGCGGAGCGCATAAGCCACGTGTGTCGCGTCGCACTTTGAATTCCACGGGCGAATATCCTGCACTCGCCGATCTTTTGTAAGAACGACCGTCTGTTTATTTGCTTTTTAGAGGCGGAAGATGGACAAGTAAATAACGCGAGCTCCGTGTCTCCTCCCGGCGTGTTTTTCCGCCGGCAGAGAGTGAGAGAGAGGTGAAAAAGGGGGCGGAGGAGGAGGGAGCCAGCGAGACGCCAGGTTTTCGAGCCAATCGATCCCGGCGCCCAACGTCGGCTAATGCACTGACCATAACCGAGAGGAAACCCGAGGCAAAAAGAGAGAGAAAGCAGCAGCCAGGCCGAGAGTCGTCGAAAGGGGAATTCTGGAAGCTCGGAGAGCTGCTCGGGATTTTTCACGAGGCGACCGATAGAAGAGAGCAACCGATGTGCCGGAAGTGCAAAGCTGTGCTCCGTGAATAAGGAGGTAGTCATTCGGTGAAAGATCATTATTTACTGACGTTTCGCTCGTTCGCAGTTTGCTCATTTTCACTTCTATTGCTGAACTTTTAAAGAGTCCTTTTTACAGAGAGAGCTTTTTCTTGGAAAAAAAATTCATAAAAATCCTTTGGAATTACTTCAGTCATTACCGTCTAAACTCTAAAATTGAAAAATATTAAAAAAGTAAGCTCGCAAAACTAAATGAAAGAGTTATAATTGCTTTGTTGCGCGGCTAACGTCGAAAAGGCACAATAAACGAAGCTAATGGCTTTTCACGAGATAATGACTTCCTCTCCCCCGGCCGTATAGTGTTTAGTGCTCGCACGCGAATGAAGTGGTGCTATTTAGGATGATGGTGGAGCGCGTCGAGGGTCACCTGTTCATGTACCGCCGGCCCGTCTACAGGGTCTTCCAGTACCTCGAGACCGAGTGAGTATACACACGCTTATCGGCGAGTCATTCGCCGGCTGCTTTTTTTTTATCAACAAATCGAATATGCAAATTCCGCTGGGCTCTCTCGCGGGGCGCGCGCGTTTTGTCGATGTGGCCGCCCGGCCGCGTTTCCATGGTGAATCGTCAGAACCATCGGATTTCGATCGCTCTGCGGCACGCGCGCCCACACGCGCACACACGCGCGCAAGCACAACCCTTCGACAATGTTCGGTCGGTGAACTTTTCGCTTTTGTTATAACTGCTTTGGCAGGTGGCCTTTTTAGGCTGATTTCATTGTCATGGAAAATCGGTTTTGCTATACGCAGCGTTGGGACAATATTATTAGACTTGCTGGGAAAATATTCGGTTTTTTTTTTACTTTTGAAAATCAATATCGCTTTTCAAATGCGAAATTGTCGGTTAGCTGTGTTAGTAATAAAAATAATGTAGTTTTTGAGCCTGAATTGGATAATTTTCGAAAACGTTTTTATTACGTTCAAAATCGAATCGTATAATTTTCATCTGGTTTTAAATAATAAAATGAATTGTTAGTACAATATACACATAACATATATAACTTAACAAATTACATAGAAATATATGTATATATCAAAAAATTACATAGAAATCAATCAAATTTAATACTCTTGGGATGTAAGTAAGACTTGGATTTATGTGAAATCGTTTTATAAGTACGATTTAATTTGTTCGAAATTATTATCAGCCGTGCTGCTTTTTAATCTCTTACGAATCCAACGAATATTCTCATTAATATTAACGTATTTCCACGACACCCAACTTTGGGCATCATCGCATGTGTACGCAATCATTCCAACCTGTAATATAATATTTCAATGTGGACTTAATCTCTGACATTCATATTCAAATTTAATATAGGTTTTGATGAGCTTTACCAAAGTATCGTCGGCTACTATTGGCGAGCCCAAGGGAGGGCAATGAACATTGTTTTCAGTAACAGAATCTTCTTCAGTTTCATCTTTTTCGAAAATTCTGGGTTCAATCTAAAAATAATTTAAGAGATTTAATGTCTCTCTGAGTTATTAATTTCCCAGAAAATTATTAATACGTTATCGTAATCGGTAGTTGCTTCAGTGGTTTCAGATTCTTCAGTGGCTGTTTCCAATTCGCTTTCGGGAGTAGTCTAAAAAAATTTAAATGGAATAAATGATTTGTTATTTGCCTAATGTACCAAACTATTTCGTTAATTAGCAAAGAATTAATGATGTGCATTCAATAGTAGAGGGCTAAAAAGAAAGACTTTTTATTAATTATTAGTAATTATAATTATTTAAATTAGTACAAAATTATTACCAGACTTTGCTCCGTCGTTATTTCAATATCCATTTTTGACGTTGAGGCTAAATCCTCCTGTATGCCTTTAGATGTCTAGAAAGAAATCATTTTTTACTTTCCAATGACTAACTTTAATAATTAATTTAGAGAATGAATTAGAGAATAAACTTTTACCGATTTTGTCAAAGCGTCAGTTGTTTTTGTGGTAGTAGATTCTTTTTCTTCTTTTTGCTTATTCCAACCATTTTTCTATTAAAAAAATGTTCAGTTTTCTATATTTATTCATTTTATAGAATTGTACTACAATATATTAAAACAATGCATACGTCATCATTTCCTCTATCGCCTTTTGAAATCTTAAATGCATCAATAGCTAATTCTAAAAGTTTTATTCCAATTAATTGGTAATTTTTTTTATCTAATTCTGTATCAGGCATTTGACTATCATAGCACAAATTCCTCATTAAAATTGTATCGTTCAACTTTATGGATTCTTTAATCCAGTGAACGAGTTTCGCTGCCATGGCACTGGTAGAATTTACTGCAAAGTGAAATATGACATTCTCAGTAATGTTCTCTCCATTATCCTCATTGATATTTTTCCAATTGAGGTCGGGGTAGACTGTATTATCTGCCATAAATTTATTTTTATTTTAAAAGATAATGAAAGCTGATTAATTGCAAATTTTTTTTTTATGTTAATCGGAACCTTTGAATAACGATGTTACATTATAATCTGTTTCGGAAATTTTTGAGCAATCATTTAATCTTCCCGTTCCCGTATTTTCTGTTTTTTCTTTTGAAGAAGGTTCTAAAGCTGATGTACTCTCAAGCTCTCTAGTCTGTCTAATTACAGCAATCGTCTCCGAGTCTTGTAAGCGGGGAGAGTTTTTCTTAGTAGTAGTTTGAAGAGACAATTTTTCATCGTTATCGCCAACTAAATTATTCTTTCTATGAGATGGCGCTGGCAAGTGTTTAATTTGCAATACTCGTACTAAGTGATGGTTCTGAATAAAATGTGGCGAATTAATACTTACAGCATTAGTAATTATTAAGTCAAATTATGTTTCTTACCTGCGAATTTTCTATAACTGTCAAAAGCCTACATCTATCCGGACAACATAAGTGACCAACATCTTGAAAAGTTTTAAAAGCTAATTTCGGCAAAACCAGTAATTCCTGCGGAATTCTAACTCAATATTTTAAATAAATAAATAAATTGCAGATAATGCCTAATAATGTTTACTGTTATTTTCTGTTTACTGTTGTTAATGTGAAAAATTAATTTTTTAATATTAATTAGACATACATAATAATTGAATTAATTATTGCTTACGAACAAGAAAGTGTTAAAATGGCGAGATTGTGTTTTGCGTGCTCACTCGAGTCAGGATCGGGTTCATAAAGTGGATGTATCTTGTAGTTTGCAATCTTGATAACGTAACTGTTCTTTTCTAATGCTCCAATGAGTACAGCCAGATCTGCATCGATATAGTGTCTGTGCAGGAAACGGTATTGGGTTATAGATGCAAGGAGTTATAGCCAAAACTTCTTGCATTTGTAGAGAAAATTATTCATAAAAGATATATGAAGCGTCTTTTATTACTTACGCATTGATTTCGGCATGGTTCATACAGGAAGCTGTTGTCAGAACGAGGTTTTTAGTTAAAATAACTCCGCTGCACATGAAATATCTGGTCTTTCTGCGGATGAAGTGGTATTAGTTACTTTCAAGGTTGCTGAAGCACACAATTATTTCTCTAGCTATCTTAAAAAAAAAGTAATACGCGTTGGCTACATTGATAAAGTTCATCATCGTAGCACACAACTCACGTGAATTTCGGAGCAGCAGCGTCGCAGCCGGAAATGTCTTCATCTCTGACGATGAAGGCGTGCATCTTTAGAAAGCTATCCGATCCCCCGTAATCAGCTTCGATCCAGAGTCTCGATGACCTCTTATCCCTGAAGAACTCGACACCTGGCACCTTACCATTCCGCGCGGTCCTTCCCTTTCCTTCCCCTCCGGCCGGCATCGGGCCTCGCCATCTCCTCTTCTTCCATATAAAGCCATCAGGCGCGAAGGAGGTTACGCGTCCTCCAATTAAATCGTCAGCGGCGATATCGGCCGATCTGTAAACAGATGTAGCCTCCGAAGGAGAAGCCGCCCAGCGGAAGTCACGTTCCCTGGCGGATACGTTTCCGAGGCCTATTACGACCGCGCCTCCTGCAGCCGTCGACCTTGAACCCGATTCCTTCCTCATAATCGAGTCGTCGGCGAATAGCAGCAGCGAGAGTATCATTACTTCCACTCGCATGACGAAGGGCTTTTAACGCTCGTCTTTCTACGGGAGAGTCAAAGACCCCGGCGGGGACTCGAGTCTCTACTCTCTCTGACTTTTGCGCGCTTTTCCGCGACCGACCGAGGGAATCTCGCTGCCGCGGACTTTCCCCTTCTCCTCGTTGCCGGGCGCAATTAAGAACGCCTAATCGTCCCGATCGTTAAACAAGGCGAACGCGTTGCCTGAGTGCGTCGATTCGAAAAGAACTTTTATTTCCAGAGTGCACTTTCGGAGCGAGAAGCTGGCCGACCGAGTGCTTTTTTACGCCGCGAGAGGTTTATTGACATTGTAAAACGTATGAGTAAGAGAATGGATGATTGATCTTGAAAAATTTTCGATGTTTAGAAAATTTCTTTGAAATTGTGATGCCAATAATAATTTAGGTGCTTTAACAAGAACTTACTTATAATAATTTAATTGTTTTTTTAATTAAATTCTAAGATTAATCATTTGTAAACAGATATAAATTTTATTTTCTTCCAAGTTCTATTTTTCATCACACAGAAAGTTGTCTGAAGTTATTCTTATATTTTCTTCCAAGTCAGTAGGATTGTCATTTTGTGGCTGTAATATAAATTAACATGTTTATTATGCGCTCTTTCATTTAACAATAATCATATTTTTTTAAATTCTTTATTCTTACTATACTTTTAATGGCTAAAAATTTAGGTATTAATTCATTACTGTCTACTAAAATTATTGCTTCGATTTTCTTCTTTTTTTATAAACAATCAACTTACTTTGATCGCCTTCAACAGTGCCTTCTTGCTCATCATGAAAATTATTTCGATTTAATCCTTGTAATGTTCCTTTGTAATTCTCAGCTTTACGTTTTTGTTTCCTATTATGAAACATCTGTCGAAACGATTCTTTTTGTGGACCATTAATAATTGAATCATTCAACTTAAATTTCGAGCGATTGATGGAAATCTTTGGCTTATTGCTTCCAAAATTTGGTACTTCAATATTTAATTGACTGATTTCAGAAGAGTTATATTTACGGCATCCAGAATTTTCTTTGCAATTGTAGTTGACGAAGAAATTGTAAATGCATGCGTAACACACGTTATTGCCTTTGTCATTTGATAATTTTGTACTACCGATCATCTTTCTTATCCAGCCAACGTTGGCAAATATATCGGTGTGATGCCATACCGTATCAGGTTGTCTTTCATCACAAGACACAGCTACTAATCCCGCCTGAAGTTAATTTAAAACGCTAATTACTATTGTGACAAGACGTTTATTAATTTGATAAGGCAATATCATTATTTCGAAGTAGATTTATACTTGAACTTTTTGATTCATCACTGGAGATCCAACCTTTGGACAGCCTCTAACAATGGAAATAGTTCGACGATCCAATTTTGTTGTCCGATCACTGCCTTCATTAGCAATTCTTTTGGTAAAATTACAATTTTTTTTATTCAAGTTTTGATTAGCAGCATCTAAATAATTAAACATTTTATTATTTTTTTTAAATCGAGTAAAAAAGTTATTACAGTTAAATAAAGAATGTTTACCGATATTTTCGGAACTTGCGCTATTATTTTCGTTCGATGCTTCACGAACTTGAATTGGAGGTGCATTCTTATCGTCTTTTAAAACTTTTGGTAGGTTATTACTACTTGATGCAACTTTGTTCGGGATTTCACGTGCTATCCGAATTTTGTGCGAAGACTTTAAGGAAGCGTTTGTGGCTAAAGCTTCGTATAGCGTGTAGGATGACTATATTAAATTTTTTTATAGAATAATCAATACCACTAGTACAGAAATAAAGCAATTTTTTAAGTCTCACTTGATCAGTTTTTTTAATAATGGGAACAACGCAAGCTTCTTCCTCGCATTCGTTTCGAAAACTCTGGGTTGGCAATTCGATTTCCTTTGAATTTCTTTGTGATATCCTTCATAAATTTAGAAGTAATATTAAATTAAGGAATAATTGCATTATTTGCAAATCTATTCAGTCAAAAAAAGATACCTGCAGGAAAGATTTATTATAGCGACATTGTGCACAGCGTAATCGTCCGCTCGAGGATCAACCTGGTACTTCGGGTGTATTAAATAGCTCGAAACTTTAATTACTTGCGTTGCATTGGAAAATGAAGCTACCATCACAGCCAGAGGCGCTCTAATATTATGCCTGCGTGCACGAAAAAGCAATTACCATATTATCAGAAACGAATTCGAAGTTTATTATTAAATTAATTACAAAGAGACACAGAAAGACTAAAGTATCGCAAAAATCGGTCAGCCTCGATAAAACGTTTCGCAACTCGATTCTCCAGCGGTCGAGGAACAAAGCGACGATGAAAAGCGATAAGACATACATTCATTGAAAGTGTCGTCGGGGCTGAAATCGATTTCGCGATATATAGAGTGTGAAGAAAAAATCGCGGGACAAAAGCTCCGACCGGCAGATGCGCAGCGCAGAGCACAAATGGAAAAAGATTCGCGAACCGACCGGGGCTGTATAGACACGAAGCGCACTGGGAAATCGAACGGAACGGATTACGCAACGATCCAATCAAGACCCACCTGATATGCGTGGCTTCGTACAAGCAGGAAGCGGATGTCAAGATGTGGCGGCTGGTCAGTATCGAACCGGCGCACATAAGGTGTCTCTTGTCCCTGCCGGGCGAACAAAAACGAAAAACACTCTTTTGTTACGTCACGCTCCCGCTCCAGTCCAGTCATTCACGCTCGGGCCTTTTTTCTCGCCTCGATTGCCACTTTTTTTGCGAGAGCTTCTTTCGACGAATAGATTTTCAGTCGCGGACAGAGAGACGACGGATTTCACGGGTCGGAAATGTATTGGCTTCTCCAAAGGAATCTGGATCGGCCGTTTTATTGATTTCATTGCGTTTATTAACGCGGTAGAATTATATTTTGCAAAAGTGCCGTGTTTTTAAACGAAACGTCATACTGTAAATTTAGCTTTTGTGACCGTGGGAAACATTGTGTCATTCGAGCGTTTCCCAGGATGCAATTAATTAAAAGATTTCAATCATAAAAGACCGAGATAAGCAACAGTCGACGCTTCAATCAATTCACCAGAAGTTAAATTATTTATTTATTTTCTGAAAAGCCCGTTTAAACGAGCGTGTTGGTAACAATGCGCGTCTAGTCCTCGAAACCCGGACGACGCTCTCTTCCTTCACTCCTCCAATTGAATTCGAGGGGCACAAAAAAAGGCAGCGTCTTCCGTCGGTTATCCCAAGGAAAAAAGGCTTGAATGGCCAATAATCACCGGGGCGCAATAAAAGAAAGCCACGAAACCGAGAAACTCGAACAAAAGGCCCGCGCCGCTCTTCCTCTCTCTCTCTCTCTGAAAGAGAAACAAAAAAAGCCTGGCCGCTCACGAGTATCGACGGTCCTCCTCGGTCGTGGAGCGGAGACAGTCGGTGCCGACGAGCTCCTCGTCTTTAACGATCAGCGCCAGCGACTCGACGGCTCTCTCGGCCGAGGGGGCGGTGGCCTTCGTTATCCAAAAACGCCGGTCCGCCGGCGCGCTCGCCAGGCACGCCACGTTCGCGCGGGCCAGCAGCAGCAGGTACGTGAAGAAAATCGCTGGCAGCGGCATCCTCGCGCGGGGAAGGTCGCGCGTCTGTGTCGCGCGCCGTGTCCCCGAGCAGGAAGTCGGAGACTGAGAGCCGCGAGAGGAGAGAGAGAGAGAAGGAGAGGCCCCCGGGTAATCGAGTCGGGGCTTGAGCTTTTATCGCCGGGGAAAAAGGCCGCGATATCAGGCTTTGACGCCTGTTTTTACGCGAGCCGAGACTCTCTGTGTGTGGGTGCGCCGATTCGAGAGAGCGCTCGATATAGACTTCTTTTTTTTTTCTGGTCTTCGTTTCGGCCTAATGCGTGTATTTTTAGCGGGCCGGCTGGAGATAAGCGAGGCCGAGCTGAGAGATGAGTATTGTTTAATATTAAGAAGATGGCCTTTTTTATTGCGCTCCTTATGTATCGAACGCTCGATTAAATGAATTTTTTATTACCTTCGTAAAGCCTTTTCTCTTGCAATAAAGAAATGTTTGCTTTAAAAAATGTATGATAATTACTGAATCATGACTTATTCTTACGTAATCACAGTTAAACACGCCTTTTCCTCTATTAAACATTTCTAAAACTTTGTTCAAATTTATAAACTTATGGCTATAGTTAAATGCCGAATGGTTTTCTGCACATTGTACGCGATAAAGCGGTTCTTTACCACCAAATCTGCCGATATTCCACCTCCTTATTAAAGTTTATTCGAATTCCTCGTAAACTGACGTGCGATTTCCGTATAGTGCAACCAGTTCGGCGAAACCCGATAAACGTTTCACTCAATCTTCATAAGAAAGCGATTTATCAACGTGCACAATTTCTCCCCTCTGCATATTAAACTAAATTTTTCCGCGAAACGTTCACGTTTTTTTTTAAGCGCAGATCGCAATGTTAATTTGTAATTCATGCGCTTATCTTAATAATTGATCAATTAGCGAATTTCACAATTAAACAGCGTGTACACAATAAAAGGTGTTGGCAAACCAACTTTCTACGTTATAAACTTATGCATCTGCAGATCTCACGGCATTATTTATGTACGCTTATTATCATATTCCATTTTTAACGCGATTTTTACGCATAAATAATATAGTATTAATTGAATTATTTTCTACACTGCTTAGAGAGCTCAACTGGATCTATAATAACAAGCTCTATAGATAATAAAAATAGCCGATCGATTTCCTAAGCGCAACACAACAACAAATTTCAAAGCCTTCTCCTCGTAATATCCTTTGAGAAGCGCGGATAAATGCAGATTAAAGGCGTAAATCATATCCTCTATCGTATTTACAATCAGTGGAACACCTGTTTAATGTATTCATTACCTTCCTTTTTTTCTCTCTGGATCGCCGGTCGCGAGAGAGGCGAGATGGAGACAGAGAGAGAGAGAGAGAGAGGGCAAAGTGAAGCAAGATAAAAAAAGCAGCATGCAACGTCTCGCCAGGAATTCGTTGCCTCGATGATCAAACAAGGCAGATTGCAATTGCATAACTTCAAATTTCCACACTCTCGTCGTCTCAATTTGCGCGGGAATAATCCGCCGGTGCGGTTTCGGGTTGTCTTGCCGCCGCTCGTTTTCGATCGAATTCACCGCCGAGCGAAGCATTCGAAAGGTCGCGATGCGATGCGTTTATTTATTATCCTCAAACGTGGCGCGGAACGAATTCTGCAGGAGGCGCGCGATTTAATTCTCTTTGACGGGGGGTTTTGAAAGCGTGAGAAATCGCGATGAGATCGTTGCAGCTCTCGTTGTTATGGAATTTTGTTCTTGAAAAAATTGATAAGAGGCTTTGCGTTGAACAGAGTCGAGAAGACTGAAATGTATTTTTACACCGAATGAAAGGAAAATATATTACGACTTATCACCGTTGATAGCAGTTTCCTTCCTTTTGATGTTGCATTCTATTTTTATTCCGGAGAAGGAAACACATTTTAAAACTATTCATTTTTAAAACTTCGACTTCTTTTCCGACTAATACACAGATGTCTTTTTAATGAAATGCCCTTATAAGTCATAACGAGGAAAGTTTGATAACTTGAAAACGCGATTTCAAGCTTCCAAGTACTCATTTCATTGACTGATATCTTCTTTAAGGAGAATAATAATTTTGCTCTTGATAATTAGTAACAGCAAGCTTTCGCAGTCGATAAAATTCTCATTGCACAAATTAATAAATGGTATGATACAACGTATTTTTATCAAGTGGTAGTACAACAAATCGCAGTGACTATATATATCGAGCGTTTTGAAGCTCAATTGCAAGCACTCAAAAGCAGAACAATCCGCGCTTTGTCCTCCCTCGGAAAAAGAGCATTCCCCTCTCATCCTTAAATAGAGGGAAGCTTGCAAATCCCGCGCCGCGGCTGCGAGAAGCGCGGCCAAAGTCCCACCGGCGATTAGGCTCGCGAAATCCGCGGTGGCACCTACGCAATATATTCCCCAAGCGAGTAAGTACATTACTCCGCTTGCCTCGAGCCTTTCTTTGCAGCGGCGGCGGCGGCGGCGGCGGCGACTGCGGCGGCGGCGGCGGCAAGAAGCGGTTAACGCGCCGGAGGAGCGAGAATAGCAGGTTGTCTGTTGACTTGCCGGCGCGCTCAGTACACTCCTGACGGCCGTCCGTCTCGCTCCGCGCGGCCTTCTCTCCTTCTATATCTCTCTCTCATTCGCCCTTCTTCGCGGAAACGTTTTGCATAATTTCGGAGCTCTCGGCCGATTGATATCGCGAGTGCCGGCTGTTGCCGCCGCCGCCGCGATCGGCGGCGTGTAACGGTTCCCGAGGTATTCTCGGCCCTCCGGCCTTAGAATTGTTGTTCGCGCGCCTAAATGGCCCGGAGCGGCCGCCGGGGTGTCGACGCTTTTGTGAAGTGCTCTGCCGAGGATCAGGAGCCGCGCCAATTTTCGGAGCCTCTCGGGGACGAGCGGCGAGGATGAGTTAGTGGGGAAATTGCTCTACGCGGCCCGAGGAGGGAGGGGGTTTTGTTGCTTTGTCGATACGAGCGGGAACAATGGAGTTTACTCGCGAGATGTGGCAAGGAAATTCTCCGCCGCGGAGCTATTGCATGCTAATCGGCTTCGAATAAATGATAATTAAAAAGAAGTATATCTTTTGCATAATAAAGAAGTCATTAGTAGAGTCCTCATTTATGTGCCTTGGAACAATAGATGCATCGACGATATAGATTTATTGCATTTTAAAATTGCACGGGGATACGATTTTGCTTTGTCATTTAACCGCAGAAACGTTCCGATAATAAAAAAAAAATCCCGAGTTATTTTCGAGGTTGAATTAACGCTTCGTAATTAAAAGAAAAACACGCGAGGTAATTGAATGAAGAGACGTGCTAATGCAAAAGTAAAATAGCGCCGTTTTGACATTTGCTGAACTAGAACGCGAAGACAATAGAATTTTTGTGAGAAAATTGTCACTTATAATGAATGGGAAATTCTTATCTCACTGCTCGCGCTCATAAATCACCTAGAATTGAGAGAAAATATACAGTAAGATATTGTCTGTTTACACGTACGCACAAAAATGATAGAGAGAGAGCACAACTCGTCTGTACACAATTTAATCATTGTTCCTCCATCCTCGCACGGATTTTACTTATCTCTGTAAAAATGTTGTTTTTATTCTGACACTATAATAAATTATATAGAATACGACTTCCCCTAAAAGAAATTAAATACCCATTAGTTCAATCGCGTTTCTTCTGACTTAGCATTTACCATTTAAAAATCAATTAGACTTTTCTAAAATGTATTCTAGAACTGGAAGCAAGGCTGGCATTCGATAAGATACATTTACAATTTATTTCGTTGGAATTTAGGTTTGATTCGCTATTTCTCTGTAAAAGCAAATAATACACGTTGAAACGTTGCCGAAGAATTCGTCCTTGCGCACTGAATACGTGAAATTTTATTGCTCGGAATAATTATTCAGCTCGCGAACAATATTCCAGGCTGCGATTGGTAAATTCATACTATTTAAATTATTATCGAACAATTAATAATTTAATAATCGTAAAATTTTACCACGAGACATAAATAATTCAATGGATTCTCGTCATTGAATTTTACTCTTTAATGCCCACTTTGTTTTTAATTCATTTGGCTTTTACGGTTCATTACTTTTTTTTATCGAAGCCTTTTTTTCGATATTTTATCGATGAATAAAAACTAATACGCACGCGACTATATTTAGCCCTGCGCTAGACATTACTTCGAACCGATGCTTTACGAATTAATGCTCCTGAAAGGCATCGACACAGATTTCCTATTAAAACTCCGAGCCTCGACTCCGAATCGAGGAGAAGTCGACGAAGACACTTGAAACTGAATGGCCGACTCGATAAAGGCTAATTCGCTTCCAGGAAAGCGCCTCAATTTACACCGTCGGATTTAGAGTTCCAATTCCTCGGGAGTCAAAGGCCATTTTTCGCGAATTCAAAGGCATTCCAGCACCCACGCCCTCTCTCTTCGCCTCTTGTCCCGGTCGAAAAAGCCAGGCGGCGAGCTCGGCCTGCCGCGAATCCTGCGAGAATCGCGCCGCCCTCGCACGCAATCGCTTGACTTACGGGCCGACTGTCGCAACTCTCTCTCTCTCTCTCTCTCTCTCTCGCACCCACGCGCAGGTTCGCACGCGCAGATATCCGTCATTCTCGCGCGGCGGCGGCGGCGGCGGCGGCGCGAGGAATTCGAAAATCTCATTGTCCGCGCGGGGGGAAGGGAATCCGAGATTCACGGCTCGGAGACCGGACGCTCACACTTTTTTCCTCTACTACTCCTTATTCCTTATTCCCGCGGAGAGAGATTTGCATAGGAGGGACGTTTTACGCGCGCGCGCGAGAGCTCGAGATTTACGCGCGAGAACGCGGAATGTCAATGCGCGCCGAGAGAGGCTCTTAATGAATGCGAGAGCGCCTTCTTTTTTTTCGACTCGCCGTCGTGTGCTGCACCGTATACTCGAGAGGCATATCAATTTTCGAGCTAGGAAACGACGGCTGCGGAACAGGAGTCGAGCCCCGGGGACGTTTATGCGGCCGGGGAATGGATTCGCGTTGGCCGCGAGCGACGCGCACTTGAATTCCGAAATTTGCAGTGCTGTTGTGTATATACGTCGTGCGAAGCGACGGCTAAATATAGTAAGCCTCGCGTTCGCGCTGCCATTGTACGGGGGGGGCTTACTTTTAATACGGGAAGCGCGGCGTAAACGGTCGGTCTGAGAAACGGCCTTTTTTTTTAATGCTCCTTTGTGCGCTGTCGTTGAGCTTCTCTTAATGTAAATTATCAATTAATTTCCGAGTAACGAGGGATGAGATTGGGGAACAATGATAAGTAATTTGATCCTAAGCTGAAGAAAGAGGTCGTTATGCACTTTGGTAATTGGAGCGTTTCATGCGCGGGAGCTATAAATTTTTTTTTCACCGCTGAAATGTATAATTAGAATAATGCGGCAGATTAAAAGTTCGTTAATCTAATTAGAATTATTGCGATATTCAAAGTTCGAAAATGAAGTGCTTCGAGATTCATTTTTATATAAATATTAATAATTAATTAAGTATCTTACTTTAATTTGCTTCAATGAAACTTTGATAAAAATTTAATTCTCTTTACTGCTTCGCGCGTCTTAATTAAATTGAATATTTGCATTGAATAAAATCTATTACAAGCCTTTCCAGCATAAATTAAGCTACATTTCGCCTTTGTAAGTGACGCTGACGTAAATGTGACGTTTCAATATATCAATCGCGGGGAATAAAAGTTTAAATTTCTCGGAAAGCTTCATATAACAATCCCGAAGTTCTTCCTATTTAATGAATAATACCGAATACACCGATTAATAACACTCAGCCTCTGAATACCCCGACATATAACGCGTAAAAAACTCTCATCGAACTTTCCTCGCCGATAAGGAATTCCTCTCGTGATTCATATCGCGGCCAATATCGGCGCATCCGAGCTTTTCGCTCGTTCTCCTTTGCGCCGTCGACTGTCCGACCCGCCGAAAACTCTCTCGGGCTCGCAGCTGCGCTTAAGCCGAAACTAATGAAAGTGCGAAGCCCACCCCCGGGGAGCTTTGCGGCTAATTAAACCGTCAGTGAGTCAAGAGGCTACTCTCTCTCTCTTTCTCTCTCTCTTCTCTCCCTCGCTTTCCCGCCGCCTTCGTCAAAGAGGAGAGCGCTTTTTTCGCTCTCAAACTCCGTTTTAATAATTTCCCTCCTCGACGGATTGTTGACGAAAAGAGCTGGGAGAGGGGGGACTATTGTTGCTCGAAAATCGGCTTTATGTAATGCTGGAATGTTTAGTTGTGTAGCTGGGATTATAAACTTTGGCGGAATGACTTTCAGAAGTGGTTTACGACTGAATTTCTATAGGTATGCGGTAGCAATCGTAAATTGCTCGCTGATAAGCGAAACTGTTAAAGAGTTTTTCGTTGTTGTTAAAGACAGTCTTTTTGTCTTGCAAAATATTGATCTATAAATTTATGTTCGGCGAAAATGAAGTATATCCTTGCGCTCGCGGACGTTGAGCTTTAATAATCCGAATTGAGCAATGTTTATTGTCTAATAAACCCGTGGTTTTATTCTTTAGGTCAGTTTGTATTTTTAGAATTATCTCATTAGAGTTTTGCTTCAATATTGTATGCATATTAGGTTGATTCAGACGATCATGACTTATCAAACATCGTAAATTATATGGGCATTTGCGCGATTATGCGAACTGCTATTAATATATCAATTCGATGCCTGCTTCGCGCACTTTGTCTATGCGCTAACAAGGCTTTCATTTAACAGAAAATGCAGTAAACATATAAATTCTGGCCTTTGCGTTTATCACGTTTGAAAGGTATTCATGAATTGATAAATGAAACTGGAATGTTAAGTAGTGTCCGTTTCTTGTCCTCTTTGCGACCACGTAATCATGACATTATATTTCATGTTATTATACAACGCGACTCCTTTCAACCAAGTTTTCAGAAATTCTTTATAATAATACTGGTTCGAAGCACAAAGCTCAATAAAAACTAAAAAAAAAGTCACGGAATTATTTCCCCGTGAAGTATTGCCATTGAACGGCGAAGTTTTAATGCCTAGTTCCAACAGGATAATTAGTACTAAAGTGTCAGAATAATTGCGTTTACAATCCATAATTTTTTCCCCGAAGCATAATCACCTTTTTATCCTGCAAAAGATCGCAACGATCAGATCCAGATTAATCCAGATTACAGGCGAATCGGCTCTCCTCGTCATTCGCGCAACGCTTTCAAAGCGTTCTACGCGAAATGAAGCCGTCATTATCGGTGAAACGGCGCATTCAGTCCCCGCGTCTCTCCATTCAATCCCACCCGCACAAAGCAACAAGCCGCCCAAAGCCTCTGGCCAAAGCTGAAAGCCCCCCCTCAAAAAAAAAAAAAACCACCTCCATAGCAGCGTTGGCACACACATATAATCCGAAACGAGCAGGATGCTAGAGCTGCTCTCGTGGCCCGCTTGCTCGACGTCGCCGCAGCAGCGCCGGGAATTGGCCATGAAGCTGCAGCGGTGCGCCCCGGTCAGGAGGAAGACGACGACGGCGACGACGACGACGACGCCGGCACTCGAGAGGCAGTGGGTGAGGAGCAGCCGCGGCCTCCTCTGCGCCCTCGGCGGCCTCGGCTGCGACGATTACTACAGTCCCGACACGATCGGCACCTGGAAGTTCCACCGCGTCTCGCGCGCCAGGTATATACATACGCGCCGCGGCGGAATGGAAATTGCGCTTGATTCGCCGACGAGATTTACGACGGGAGAGAATACGAGGATCTCTCGCGCGGAGCTTTTTGGGAAGAGGGCTCGTAAAGTGCACGTGAGAAAGTTTTCTAGTGGATTGAGAGATCGAATACTAATGGGGTTTTGAGATGCAGCTTTTTCGGCTGCTCGTTCGAACGCGTGCTTTTGAATAATATACCGTGTGATTTTTGCATGGATTTAGAATGTGAATCAGATTTTGAGATTGTTCGATCTGCTAATTAGCTATTATACACAGAGCTATATTTTAATGTTTTCAAACTGGGGAAAATTGATTTCTGGACAAAGGCTACTTGTATCAATGTTTATGTGACAAATGCGTTACAACGATGACGCCATACCTTTTGCGGTATGCCCAAAGTAGTTTACGATGATTCAAACGGATTTTGAAGCTCGATGCGTCACGTATCACCTGTTTTGTACATTAGGTGACGAAACTTTTTCCTTCGCGAATTTATGTAATAATTATATTTCAACCATTCGACTTTTGCACATCTATATTCATGAAACACTTTTTATTACCGTATGCAAAGCAGACTCTGGACCATAATTTATGTAACGGTAGTTTTTGAACGTTTATTACGAGGCAAATTTACAAATTCTAGCATGAAAACGACGTAAATTCAATCAATAAATCAGCCTCCGCTTCTCTTTCAAAAGTAAATATTTAATTCTTCTTCGGCGATTCGCCGTAAATTACCATAAACGACGCTTCTCACCACTGAACTAGTTTCAAATCCCGAATGTATAAATTTCGCTCGCCTCCTCAAAAGAGCCCGTACACCGCTAGCCGCCACGAAATAAAGACCCGAGCCAATTAAGATTCCACCCTCCCGATCCGCAATGCAAAGACAAGCTCCGCGAACAAATCGCCGCGTCCCATCATTAATCGGTAGCACGATCCGTCAGCCCGCCGCTTGGCGGCGGCGGTGATCGTCCCGCGGAGAAAGTCCTCCCGCGGTGAAAGGGCAATTCCGCGCCGCGGCTCTCGGCGTGGGCGCAGGCGCAGGTGCCGCGCGGCGCCGCAGACGTGTAGTCTGGGCCTCTAATGCGCTCTCTCGGGTCACGGACGCGACGGCGGCGGCGGCGGCAGGCGACCGACGACCCTTTGTCCGCGGGGAATTCTCTCTCTCTCTCTCTCTCTCTCTCTCCTTTCGACACGAGGATCGTGTCGCGTCATCTCGTGCGGCCGCGCTAATTGCCGAGCTGTGCGGCTCTTTTTCTTTATGGGGCCTCCCGATCTTATTGTTCGAGAGAGCTAACTGCTTTCTCGTTGATTCGCCGCGGTTCTTTTTTTTTCTAAGCTCGCCTTTTTAATTGGGTATTGTTGGGATGCTGGAACGGGGTAACGAGAGGTATTTGGGCCAAGTTTGAGTTTATTGCTGGGAGACCGTTGCGGAGATTTGAGGTTACGTTTTCCGTGGGAGCAATGAAGTTTTGCTTGAATTCGAAAACGCACTCTGGTGCGTTTTAGACTTTGGTCGGGTCGATCATTAATAATTTTTTGCACTCAAATTTGCATAACGTAACGATTGGCTATTTATATAAACCTCAATTACACTGACTTTTCCTCAAATTTTCTAATACTTATTTGCATAATCCGCAGGCGGCACTGGCGGTTTACATAATAGTTATAATTGCTCGGCTAAAAAAAGTTGACTCGAAAAAAAGGGAATCATAGCACGTCCGTACCGTTAAGAGACCACTTAAGAAGCAAGGCTCCTATATTTACGCGGATCGCAGCATTATTGAAACTACGGGCCCGACCGATCGATCGCAATTCTAATGGCCAATATTGTCGAAGAGCATTTCAATCGGTTCAAGGATTAACCAGTAAAAGTGCGATCGATTATAATCACATCACTTGTCGAGGATAATATAACCAAGGCAAATCGGGGCAACAATCGTTCGATCTCACTTCCTGCAGATATCTGTATTAATAAAAACTTGTTTTTCGCGCCAGACAGAGGAGATGAATAAGGCATATAGGAAAGGCAATTTTCTGCCGCTCTCGAAGCGCGCGCCGAAGCAGGAATTTGCAATTATAAAATTTAACGATACGGGATAAAAATCCAGCCGCAATTTATCCTGCATGCGCGCCTAGCGGTACCCCCCAAAGCAATGCTCGCGAGTGAAATTTTATCCTGGCCGGAGTGGAAAACTACACCATTAGGAGCAGAAGTAGAAAATTTCCTTTCCTAATAGATATAGAATTTCACGGCTGGAGATCTGTCGAAGCGATATAGCGGGAATAGTTTTTAACCGCTTGGCAAAGTCGAAGGCCTATTTAGTACTGTTTATCTTAATCACTACATTCTGTTATATTTGAAAAGTTGTTTTCCTTTAACTGGCGAACGGAATGATATGTGTTATGAATTTTTAAAATACATATATTATATCTTTAAACGATTCATGTTTTATGTCCTCCCATATTTGTATAACAAAAAAGTCCAACTTCTGAAAGACTCTTTTCGGAACAACAAAAACTTTTTTTCCTTCGAAAGGAGCAGCTATTCTTGGACATAAAACTCACGTTTACGGTAACGAGCAATTCTTTTGTAATTAATATCTTGCAGCTAATTTTTGTTTACCATCCTGCGAGCGAAGCTCTGTAAACAGCGGTAAAATCCACGCAAGATACTCGCATAAACATAGAAACTATCTCATCCTTAAAAAAAAAAAAGCGCGCACTAACAACCTCCCTAATAACAGCTCTAATCGGCGCATGAAATTTTCCGGCCGGGATCGAGCCGCGCGGCGCGTCGAATTCGCGCGCTCAGCTCTCGGCGCGCGCAACGCTCGGATACGCATCGCGCCTTTTTAAAGCCGAGAAACCATAACGGCGTATTCTTTATCATCGAGCGGCAGCTCTCTCTCTCTCTCTTGCGCTCCGCGTAAAAACTCGCCGGGCGTAACGAAGCGGCCGCTGATATATCAGCTGGGTGTCCGCGCGCGTATATATCCCGGCCGGGGCGAGAGATTTTTGCCAGCGATGCGCGAGCCGTGACGGATCAAATGTCACGGGGATCGATTGCGGGCAGCGCGCGCCGAGCGGTGACATCAGCTCTCGGAGCGGACGGGCAAACGCCCTGCACCTAGTCCTTCGCTCCTCTTATTCTGCTGCTTCCTCCTCTTCTGCTTCTTCTTCTTCTTCTTCTTCGCCCTCTTTGTTTCTTGTACGGCGCGCTGTTGAGCCAAGGAGTTCACTTGCTTTGCGGCTGCTTTTCGGCAGTGTCGTTTGCTGAGTGACATTTGAGAGTTAATGTCGGGATGAATCTTTTAATGCTTCGTTAAACGCGCGAAGATCTGGCTTACGTGTATTTTTTCGTTTCATTCATTTTGATTGCAATTGAAAGCCGAGACGACGTCGGGATTCTGGTTTTTTTTCGAGCTTTTCAAGGTGTCGCCTTAAATCTGTATTAACGCTGAAAATGGCGATTAAATTATCTTTCCCTTTGGCAAAGGATAAATCGATTTTCATTAAAGAGATAATACGGCTTTACCGAGCCCGCATCTGCATTAGACAGTTATATATTTACGTAATCCAGTTAATTTTCCACCTCGCCGCTTGGGTTATTTAATTTCAATTTATATTTCTTATCAATAACTCGCGCTTACCGCGCGGAATTGTGCATTCTAATCGTGAGAGCTCCGTGAATACGAGTGATAAATCAGCCGATGCTTTTGTAACGATTGTACGAACCTTGAAAAACGTCTTAACGCCATTCAAGCATTATTTCTAAGCATTGAATCCGCGGAGCGCTGAAAAAGATGTTCTATTTACTCGGGCTCTTTGAGCGGCCTTTGACGCCGGGAGTTAAAGAAATCACACATCGCGCAGCTAGGAGAGACCGACAATGGTGTTTTTATATAAGTATTGCAAAGTGCTGCATCAATTGTCAATGCGGAGGTGACCTTCGCACCAGAGTACGTGCTTCGTACTCTGTGGGATTCGTATTCTTCTGAACTATTTAAGAAAGCTTCTCGCCTCGTCGATTCAAAATCTTCCTCGCGTACCTTCGTCTAATATAAATCATTTTTCGTACGATTTAAGAGTTAGGGGAGACCGGGGCTAGTTGGCGCAATTTAAATTTTTCATTTCTTTTTAAAAAAGCTGTAAATTGAATGCGCGAAAACGTCGTACCATTTTAAAATAGAGTGGCCAGGTAACACTTTACAATTAGTTAAAAGTTTTTATAAGCTTTTAACTAATTTAACCTTTTTTATAGCTCTGCGCCTACTTACCTCTGTAGCCAACTAGCCCCGGTCTCCCCTACAGTTAAAAATAATAATTCTGTAATTGTACAAAAAAGATTAATGATCCTGTGTGGAAAGATATTTTTTTTTTTTTTTTTAACCCGATATCTTTACTTTTCAAAAGAATTTTACAAAAAATTGACTCTTCTTCACAACATCGACTAACCGAAATGAGTCAAACGTATATACACATCGAATACAATGCAAATCACTCATCTCTCCACAACGTTCCCCGATTCCGCAGCCTCTCCCCCGACTCGGCGCCAATAAAAAAAAAATTGGCAAAAACGCGGCTTACGTCAGAGCCGGTCTCCTTTTTGCATATAGCTGTTCCGCGCTTTTTCTCAAGCAGCTGCAGCTGCCCACGCTTCGACAGATCGCTCTCTCGACGCGCGCTCAGCATTGTTTTCCCGCGAGACTCGACCGATATTATAACTCCGCCGTTGCGCAAGGGCTCTCTCTCTCTCTCTCTCTCTCTCTCTCTCTCGATTTACTTAATTGTCCCGTTTTTTTTCCCTCTTCCTTTTCTCTCTCTCTGCCTTTTATTCGGCCGGAGAGCCGCGGAGGAATGACGACGACGCGAAGGACGCCGCGGCACACGTGTGTATGTTAGCGTTTGCACAAGCCAGCGCCTCTGACGAAACTCGACCGGACTCGGAGAGCTTCGACTCGGGTTTGCGTTATTGCTCGAATCGCATGGATACGTACTGTGCCGGTGATCTGATTTCTTTGCTTCTTGCGGCTAAAAACTCGGCGGCGGAGCGGCAGATTTATTAGGATCGACCTTTGGGTTATATATTGCATGTAAACTAGAAAATTATGTTAAGCGTGGAATCTTGTATTCGGAAAGTGTTGGCCGTTTACGCTACTCTCCAGACGGGGTGACTTTCAATTCGATATTTGAAAGCATTCCAAAGGATGCGGTGCCAAATTTCGGCAAACTTTTATTTAGGCGTTCTCGTTTTCTTCCTTTTTAAAAGTCTGCGTTTGATATACACGAAACCCGACGAAACCTGCCATTAAACGTGTTTGGACTAAATCGCTTATTTATAAAATATAATAATGCATAATTTACTGTACTGAACGCAATTAGGAGCAAAAACGAATTCTCTCCATTGAAAGAAAACAGCGAAACCCCACAGCTCCCACGTTCGCACGCACACGAATCGCTCAATTCGAAAGGAGGATTTTAAAAAAAATCCCCGTCCGCCGGCGTTTAGCAGGCCGGATTATGCGGTTTCCCTTAAGCGTCGAGAGCTTTTCATTGAACGGCGGCGGGAAAGAATTCACATCCTCCGGCGAGAGTAATGAAATAAACATAAACTCGTCTCTCTCTCCGTGTCCCTCGGCGGAAAGAGCGAAAGAGAGAGAAAAAAAGAAAAGCCCGCATTGCACGCGCGTCGACGACGACGACGACGACGACGACGAGGTTCCTCTCCTCGCGCGAGAAACCGCATAACGATATCGGGCGGCGTGCGTCACGCTGCCGGTGTTTCCATCTGCATCGGGCCAAGTGTGGACTCCGCATTGTAATTTCATAAATATTCAGAAGGCCCCGATGCTATACGTGTGCCCCCTATCCCCCGACAAATTTAATGCGTGTACTATATAGCGGTTTGTGGGATTATTGGCAGAAGGGGGCTGCAGCAGCTCCTTTTGCCATTATCCGCGGGTGAGCGTTCGCTGATAACTGAATGCGAGCTGCTTGCCTCGCTTCGTCCGACTGCAGTATTGTAATTTGAAACTGGGTATTTAAAAGTCACTCGAAGACAACGATAAATAATTGCACCGCGCCGCGAAGCGGGTTGACAAATAACCGTTTTTTTTTTTTTTTTTTAGTTATTATGTGGGTAGAAGTAAATGCTTAAGCTTTGTATGGTTTTATCGACTTTAAATATAACGATTTTAATTAAATTTCCGTCAATTTATAAGCAGCCGACAAAAAATGCAAAATTTTTCGTATATAATTCCTCTCAACACCCGGTAGAAAATTTCGCTAAAAACCCAACTCGGCAAGCATCCCCGCGCCTTTATCACAATTCCCAAGCCGCAGGCCGATCCTCCTCCGCGCAGTAGGTCAATATTCGCGAAAACAAGCAACAACCTGCCGCGAACTCGGCTGCGGCCCCTCCCGGGACCCTCGATATTATAGATCACACTTAGCTCCTTTCTCTCGAGCCACTCCGGCGCGGGTGATTAATTAAAAAGAAGGCTCGCGCTCGCATCAGTCAGATCGATGCGCCGGCGCGCTTAAAATAATAACAATGAGCCGCGCGCAAGGTGCTCGCGCGCGCTAATGACTCTCGCCGAGTGTCGCGTTACAAGTCGGAGCGTAAAAGGGGAACACGTGCGCTCGCCTTTTCTTCGCGTCGCTTTTCCGCGGAAGAGCCCTCGAAGTATTTTCGCCGACGGCCTTTTTCCGAGGATCCGCGCGGGTATTGAGTGTCTCTTATAGTTTATTCTCGCGGCGTTTTGTTATTCAAATCGGAGGCTTTTCTTCGAGAAGAGAGAGAGGAGTCCTCGTTCTCTCGTGACGGTGCGGCCGCAGTCTTTTTAAGTTATTCGTTTGAGAAACTAATAAATTCGTTTAATCGCAGCGAATTAATGCAGTCGCAGTGGCAAATTATAAGTGCACGCATACTTTTCCAGCGCGGGACGCCTCTTTAAAGGAAATATTTCCACATTGTATTCATGCAAAATAACTTCCAGGAAACGTCATGCATATGCGCGCACCTAGACTCTATTTGCTTTTGGATTTTCAAGTTCAAAGACTTTTCTGGGCTCGCATAAGTCTCCGGGCGTTTATTGTATCTCTTTTTAAACCTCAGTTTTTTGCTTCCTCTTCCTTTCAGGAAAAGAGAACTACCGACTTTAAGAGCGTACGATACTTAATGCGTTAAGTTCACCATTTTAACTAAATTAAGTTTTAAAAAAATTTCCAATAAAAAGTTGTTCGATATCTAAAATGCGATTCGCCTTTCGTTTATATAAACTTTTTCGAACATATCTCAAGACCACCGCTTAATTAATTCGACCTAAGAATTTCAAATGAGAAATGGAATAAATTACGATAAGTGTGAAGGAAATTCCGTATTCGGATTATTTTTACACGAACGATTATCGCGTGCCTCGCGGCTAACGTTTACGAATTTATTCTCTAAATTATTTACGCACCTAATTGTGCATGAATTTATAACATCATTAACCGGCGAGTGACTCCATAAATACAGCAAACGCACATAACTAAGTGCTTAATTGCTCTACGGCGAATGAGTAATGCAGGTTCGATAACCGACTAAAGTATGTCCCCAATGTGTCATCGTTTGCCGCCTATTGAAACTTATCCGATCCTTTTGCTCTCCCCGTCGGTCCTTATCGAGTATTTACATAATTCTAAAATTAATCCCAAACGTCTTCGTGCATTGAGATTCAATAAAAAGCATTTAAATTCCGTATTTATCAACTGATTAGAGAGCTCGAGGATTAAATTTATGGTGCAGTCCCTCTTCTAAATCTTTCTGTAATTAGTTATTAAAGGGCTGATTATAAGTTACGAATAAATCGCGCCAGCAGCCTGCAACGTTTTTAATTAGGCTCAATTATCATCCAGCTTGATTGTTGATTGTTTTTTTAACAAAATAGAGCTTGGAAACATATAATTTCCAGGAAGAATTGCAGTGGCGCCATAGAAGTATTATATAATTTAATACGATTGTTCTTACTTGCGCTTCATCATCCCACTTAAGTTCAAAGACAGATAAAAAAAATAAACTAAACCTCGGTTAACCAAAGAATGGAAAAAAATAAACGCCATGTGTTCGTTCGTTACTCAAATCAGAAAATAACAAATCTATAAAGACGATTGCTCAGAGAATAAGCACGAAAATTGGTTATAAACTAAAAACAAACTATTCAATCAACGAATCAAAGGTTTTACCACCTTGATTTTCAATTCTCACAAATTATATACCTTTACGCGCCTAGACCGCGATACAAGTGCCTGTAACGAGCTTCGCAAATTGGTTCAATGTAATCTACTCCAAATCGAGTTCAGCTCTCCGGCGCGATGACTGCGCCTCCGCGTGGAAAAAGCCCGAAAACGCGGCGGAGCATCACATTTCGAGACTCCCCGGCGATATTTGCATAAAACGGCATATATCCGCGTAAGTGACCCGCGAAACCTCTGGCACACGACTATATCGCAAACGAGCGCGAGACGCGCGGCGCGCCGTTCCGGTCTTCTCCAATCGGCGCGCGCGAGGCTCGGCGAACGACAAAACACGACGGCAGAGCGAGCGGAGCAGCAGCGAGGGACTTCTCGTTAGATCATCGGGCAGCTGACGTCACAGTTCGGCGGCTCGCTCTCGCATTGTGCGTCCTTCGCTCGGTCGGCTCGTCGCGCCGCGCGGAAACGGAATATTGTGCAGTGCGTGACGAATCGCGCGCCGGTTCGCTCTGCGCTTCTTTTTTTTTTTTTTTTTTTTCGCGCAAAAACATGCTCGCTCGAGGGCACTTGCCGATTATTTCCGTGCCGGACAAAGGAGCCCGCGGGGATGCACCGGCCCCATTATCTTGAGCGGCGCGCAGTACGTTTGTTTATATCCGTTCCGAGAGCGAAGCGGTGCCGACGATGCTAATTATGCTGACGAGGCGCTGCGGGAAGCACGGATTCTTGGGCTCTTTCGCTCGTATTTGGATGATTGCCTGCACGCCGAGCAGCCGTGCTGGCTTATAATGAATCAATACTTTTTCGAGCTTCGATTGCTGCATTTGTGTTGAGGTTGCGTTTCGGGCTCTTCGGAATAGAATTATGTGTAACTTGAGTGCTCTTTTGTTGTGGAGTTTCTGCTCGACGCGTTTCTTGAAAAAGCCTAAATTGTGGGTGAAATTTTTTGTTTTTGTCCAAAATTGTTCTGTTAGGTTTTGAAAGTTTTATTTCTAGAAAACTGCTTGCTTGAAAAGTGGGTGATGTAAATAAGTGTATTACAAGTCACGTGTGATTATATTAAATTTCGTTTTATTTAAAATTTTTTATAAGACATCTGATAAATATACGCAGATATTTAAAGAGCGCACTGAAAAGGACGTATTTTCCAAAAACTTTTTTTCATCATTGTTGAAAAGAGAAGAATTTTCCCATCTTCAACACCCTCCTTTACACTTTATATAATTTATAATTTCCAAATAAGCCCGTAAATTAAGCAATAAAACGCGTAATTAAGCTCTTCAATTAACGCGGACATTTAATTTTCGTTTGCAGCCATGAGGGAATGAGCGCTGGAGGCGATGGCAGCGGCAGCGGGCTCGGCGGGGTGCAGGGCGGCAGGAACACACCACCCCATGGATCGCCCACCCCCATGGATAAAGCGACCCTTAAGGTCCATCTGCCCAACGGTGAGTGCGAGAGACTCGTTCTTTTACTGTGTACAATGCGGATTAATTCGCGCGCGAGAGTATATTGTGCATGTACGTTTTACAAGTACGGCTTTAAAGGCTGTTGTAATTTAGCTAGTTGACGAACGAGAGAGTAAAAACGTACTTCGTTTAAAATGCTATTAAACGTTTTATTAAGTGATTCTACAAAGTAAACATTTTCAATTTTGCGAATTAACTTTATTAGATATAAAAATCAAAAGGAGGATCCTCGTGGATTAATTGCAAGCGGTTCTCAGAATATTGAAAGCCTTATATATAGATATATTCTAGTAGTACATTTTCATACGAGACGTGGGTATCCTTCTTATTGCAACATTTAACGACTCACTTTTTATTTGTATATCCAACAAGAAATTTAATTTAAAAAATTGTCAGCTATTTTTATATGCATTGTTTTCTTTCGCGAAAAAAATAATTAACAAAGGGTTAAACTAATTATAAATTTTTTATCCAAGGTGGTTTCAACGTCGTTAAGTTCGGCGACGCCATCGACGTCAAGGGAATCATCTCCCTCGTCACAAGCAGACTGGCAGCTGGAACCAGGCATTACAGAAATCTCTACGCCATGAGGCTACACCATCCTGGCTCTGGCGAAAGCTACTGGCTGCATCAGGACACGACCATGTACCAGGTACTGTCCATTATCAAAAAATTCTCTGTGCAATCGTTGCTTGCGAGCGTTTAATTAAACTGCATTCTTCCAGGTTCAAGAGAAATACGAAAAGAAACATCCGCATAGCGAATGGAGGTACGAGCTGAGAGTCCGGTATTTGCCTCAAAATTTAAACGACCTCTACGAAAAGGACAAAGTGACGTTCTACTACTACTACGATCAGGTAATTTAATAGCTTTACTCTTTAGTTTTTTTGCAGCAAAAAAAGCATGCAATTTACGGATAAATTACTTTATTGTAGGTCAGGAACGATTACTTGACTGCAAATCACGCGACTCTGGATCAAGATGTGGCTGTTCAATTGTGCTGCTTAGAAATTAGATATTTCTTTAAGGACATGCCGCAAATAGCTCTTGATAAAAAAAGTAATTTAGAATATTTAGAAAGAGAGGTAAGCTATCTTTTAAAACTTCACGTTTTTCATTTAAAATTTGTTCATTCAGTTTAATAAATCTTATTTCTAATATTTTAAAGCTACCGAATACAAATTATTAAATCTTAAATTTCTATCAAAATCTACATTAACAATTGCACAGAATTGTTTTATAATAAATAAAAAATAGGTTTAAGTCCTTATAAGGCAATTTAAAGCATAAAATTACTGCATTTTCTCTTTGCAGGTTGGATTGCACAAATTTTTACCTCGATCAGTTTTGAACGGCATGAAGCCGAAAGCCCTGCGAAAGCTTATACAACAGCACTTCAAAAAAGTTGCCGCTCTCTCCGAACTTGAATGTATGTACAAGTTTTTCGACCTTCTTCGATCGCATTATAGATTCGATCAAGAAAGGTTTATCTGCGCATTAGGGGTAAGCCACTCTTTTCTCAAGCTCTCGATTGTTAAAATCATTCTTACGAATCCTCCTTACGTCTTTTCAGACAAGTTGGTCTATTCCTGTAGAACTAGTCATTGGTCCGGATCTCGGAATATCATGTATGGCTCATCGTGGCAGCACAGTTGTACGTATCCGTCTTTCTTACTTAGACTTGAAGCGAGTGCTTTTAATTGAAACGAAGAGTACATCGTTTTCATTTACTTTAGCCAACGACGCTGGCAGAATTCGCACAAATCCAGTCAATACAGACGCTAGTTTCCGACTGTAAGGAGCACGCAAAAGCGTGCATTAAGCTCAGAGTGGCCGGTGCAGCTGAAACGCTCAGTATTATTTGTTCAAGCCTTGATCAAGCAGAGAGTCTTGCAGATTTGATCGATGGATACTGCAGAGTAATAACAGGCAGCAACACTTCTTTGTGGAACAGAAAAGGTATACGTATTTGGAAAACTTTAGGGGTCAATTTTTTAAATGAAAATGTAATATAAACATTGTTCTGCTAAAATGCATGTTTAAAAAATAGTCAAATTTAAAGTATTAGAAAAAAATGTAAAAATTAAATATGAATATTTTGCAAAATAAGTTACATAAACAAAAAGTGAAGATTAAGAAAACACTATGTACGTGATTATTTTATTTAACTATTTAAATACAATTGATAAAATCAAATGTTTACATCAAAGTTATCTTGCTCGAACTAATTTTGGGTTATTACTTTTAATTACCTTTTTTACCTTTGCATTACCTTTTATTTTAACTAATACTAATATATTTTATAATTCGCTTCTTTCATAAATAAACTTAATAATTTAGTTTTAAATCTTAAAAATTATTGAAAAACTAAAAATATATTCTCTATTAATCCTTTATTTCCAAATCTCATTACATTTTAACACTACTAACTCTAATTATTTACACTTTAAGCTGCTTCTTGGAAAAACTATCCATGTCCTTGCAAAGGTTTGTATATTTTAAGTAAATTACTAAACCAAAAATAAATTACATTATAACTATAACTAATTGCTTTTTTTAGATGCTCATCCGCCAAAATACAGACAAGATGGAACAGAAAGCCCTGAAAAGAATGCAGGAAAAACTGGAACGCTTTTATCTGAAGACTACGCAGAAATCGTTGACGAAGAAGGAGACTACTCTACACCTGCTAGTAAGACTTTCTTTAATATTGTTCAGAGGATTGACTGCTGCTTTTTTGACGTTTTGAAAGTGATTTAATTAATAAAAAGCACAAAAATTAAATTTAAAATACAATCAATTCTTTAATGTTCTTTATATGTAATTGAGAAAAAAAACTTTTATTTAAATATTATTTTTATGATTTAATTAATAAAATATTTATTTTTAGCTCGAGACTATGAAATTGTTAGAAATCAAGTAGAATTAGGAGAAATCATTGGAGAAGGTCAGTTTGGAAATGTTCATAAAGGCTCCTACAAAGGACGAGACGGTCAGATTATACCCGTTGCCGTAAAAACTTGCAAAGTTGATGCAGATTTAGCAACCTCGGAAAAATTCCTTGAAGAAGCTTGTAAGTAATTTGTTAGGGTACTTTTTTTCAATCGTTTTAGATAAATAAGCTAAAACAATTACACTTTATTTAATTAGCCTTTAACACTTTATTAATTAATAACATTTTGTTTTCGGCGAAATAAGCCTTAACATGATGAAATGTATTTAGTTAATCTTAAATACCAATTTTGTTATATTTTGATATATAACAAAAAAGTTACAAAATTGTTTATTTTTAACAATTAAATTATGCTAAACGCAAATCACCAGTATTATCAACATTGTCAACATTGTCAACATTGTCAACATTGTCAACATTGTCAACATTATCAACACTTTCGTTATTTGTCTCTAAAAAATCATCACTATCTACTTGTATTTCCATTGATGCTTTGATTACATTCACGAAATTCTTAAAATGACTATATTTAGTCTTTAATTCTCTGCGTAAGGAGCGGCATTTCAATCCATTGAAGAAATGCTGTGCTATCATTCGATCAAATATTAGAATTCTCTCATCAGCATCAGCATCAGAAGTTTCTAACCGTTTATGCTCATGTTGAATACATGAAATGCCACATTGATATGTTTCTAAGAATCGCGCTGCGAATTCTTGCAAAGATTCATTTTCCCCTTGCTTCAACTCCCATAAATGCGGTATCCAACAACTTAGTTCATCGGAATTCACTGCATACACTTCTTTTAATTCAAGTAGAAATTCTTCAAGCGTTTCATAACTACTTAACCTTAAAGTAAATCCAGTTCGGGCATTTCCTTTTAATTTTGTTTTCAGAAACATTAGGAGTAACTTCTGATTATCATCTCCTAGAATTGTCAACGCGTTCATGCAACCTTCATAGAAGTATACGTATTCTCTTTCGCCTTTTGCTCCCGTAAATTCTGGTATTAACTCCATAATGTCCGTCATTTTTAATAAGACTTTTACATTTTTCTGAGTCGTTTTAATCGAAAAAGCCATTATTTCTTCAACGGTTGAAAAACTGAATTTCGTTTTCATAAATGTGATTTATTTGCTAGAACACAAACGCTACAAATACTAATAAATATATTATAATAAATTTCATAAAAATAGTCTAATTAAAGTAAGTTAAAAATTTCGCTTCTTTCATTTTGTTCAATTAATTATCGAATTTGTTAAATTAATTATCTGGTTCAAAATTTGTTATAATATTTATCCCACGATTTAATAAAATTTTTAAAAATTACAAGCTTTTCTTATTTTTATCTAATTATATATACTCACCGATATATTTATTTTTCTTTCTTCAAATAAAATAACGAATATCGAAGTTTTTCAAAATTTTACTTATTGTTAGCTAAGTTATCTTTGACACACTGATTGAATACTGACTAGTCAATAACAGCAAATTGTCTTATTATAAACTATCGATAACAGTTTAGTTTGTGTACATCTGAATGTAATAGCACTTTCTATGAAGACGAATGTTTGTTTAGAATACACCTATATTTGTGCCCTTTTGAAAACTACCTGCCATCATCATTTATTCTGCATGCAAACATTCTTTCGCTTATAAAATATTTTTCTACTATTATTTTTTTTTCGCGCAATATCCCGAGGAATTATTTTTACCCTTACCGTATTTATTTTGATTAATGAATTTTCAACGTTTTTTTTTTTTTTTTTAATAAAAAAATGTTTTCTGAACGTTTAACAGAGATTGATTTAACTAAATATTTCAATACATAGTTAATATTTTTTTTAAATGTCTGTGCAATTTGACAAAATTTTAATTTCTTTAATCTTTAAATAAATGATTCGTACTAACTTTTAAATTATAATTATTAAAGAAAAACTCTTACATTTTATTCAAACTGCACGACAACTGATTTTAATTAATTGTTCAAGAAGCAGCACTTATTGGCACCGAAAAGTATACAAAATTTTGCACCGTCCTTCTTTTCCAGACATAATGCAGCAGTTCGAGCATCCCCACATAATCCGACTGATCGGCGTGTGCTCGGAGGCCCCGATCTGGCTGGTGATGGAGCTCGCGAAGCTGGGCGAGATGCGCGCCTACCTGCAGTCCAACAAGCACAAGCTGGACCTCGCGACCCTGCTGCTCTACACGTTCCAGCTGAGCACGGCCCTGTCCTACCTCGAGAGCAAGAAGTTCGTGCACCGGGACATCGCCGCGCGCAACGTCCTCGTCTCCGCGCACAACTGCGTCAAGCTCGCCGACTTCGGGCTCAGCCGCTGGGTCGAGGACCAGAGCTACTACACCGCCAGCAAGTGCAAGCTGCCCATCAAGTGGATGGCGCCCGAGAGCATTAACTTTCGCAGATTTACCACCTCCTCCGACGTTTGGATGTTCGGTGAGTTTATTTTTATTTTTTTTTTTTTTTATTCATTTCTCATAAGCAAGTATTTTAATGCGGATCTACGATAAAAGTTATGGATTTTACAGCGTTTTAAATTGTTTTTGTTTTAGGAGTTTGTATGTGGGAAATCTTAATGTTTGGCGTGAAACCATTTCAAGGAGTAAAAAATAATGAAGTGATTGGTAAACTGGAAAACGGCGAAAGATTAGCTCTACCGAGTCATTGTCCTCCACGACTTTATTCGCTAATGTCTCAGTGTTGGAGTTACGAACCCAGTAAAAGACCAACCTTCAAAGATATACGAGAAAACTTACAGTACGCACTTTTATTCAAATATAATTGTTTTTTTTAACTTCTCTCATTAAATTTGCAATTTTGTATCTTTTTAGTGAAATTCTCATCGAAGAGAGACATCAGCAGCAAGAATGCGTACGCAGAGAAACTCGGAGAGTCCAAGCAATGTCATGGGGTAAGAAATTACTTTGCTTCGAAATATTCATTATTTACTAAGAAAATTTTTAGCAAGTAACACCTGAAAATAAATATATTTTTAAAAAATGTTCTATTTTTTTACAGTAGGAGGAGACGATGTGCAACCTATAACATCAAAGCCCTCAGGAGTGAGCCGTCAAGCTTCGAATTCCACGTCCGAGCAGGACGCCACGGCTCCGGTGACCTCGTACATCGTGGCGCAGAACCCGGAGGTGCTCGCTCAGCTGATGAAGGAGAGCCAAGCACGAGGGGTATGTCCCTCGGTATACACGACTCCCGCGACCCCTTTCAACTCTTTAGCCGTGCAGTTCCAGGACGAGGACAAGGTCCTGACCACGGCTATAGTCTCCGACCTTCCTTTCGCCGACCCCCTTGTTCCCACTTCCGACTCGGTCCAGAATCAGACCTCCGCGGACTCTTCGACGCTATCCGAGTCGAACCTCGACTCTATCGAGTCCTCGGACACGATCTCCTCCTTCCTGTCGAACCTCAGCGTTTCAGAGTCGGTGCAAAGCCAGTCCCCCAGCGTTGCTCGTAAGCAACAACAGCAGGGCAAAGAGGTGCCGCAAAGCTTGTACCCCGCTTCCTCGAAAATCACCGGCAGCATCACCGGCGATCTTTATTCCCCGGTGCAAAAGTTCCCGCCGTCCGTCTCGTGCGCCGCTGCCGCTTCGACGGCTAGCGTCGAGATTTACGGGCCCGTGGCGAACTTCAGTCAGAGCTCCGTGATCGTGGGAAATCTCAGCCAGAGCCCCAGTTTGGCCGGCAATTTCGCCGAGGCCTGCATTCCCGATCAGAGTTTCAATCACATGGATATCGTTGTCCAGTCGTCCTCTTCCTCTTTCTCTCAGGCTAATAGCTGCGCCGTCGCGCAGAGCAGCATTTCTCAGAGCTCCGTGAGCATGGCTAATGTGTGTTATCCGGCGATGTCGTCCGTCTCTGCCATCGCGGCTGATAAGCTGTACGGTCCGGTGATGAAGTTCAGACCCACAACTGCTAATGAATCTAAAGGGGGAACACCTCCTAGTGTTTCTTATATGCAGAACGCACGCAATAGTATCAACTGTTATAGTCCCACTCCGATGCAAAGCAGCTATCAATCTCAACCAATGTATCCGCAAAACTATCAGCAGCAACAGATCTACTCGAACGTGTCCCAGTTTTCGCAAAACTACCAGCGCCAGAATATCATGCAATCGCAAAACTCGGCAGCACCGATTTACACGGTTCATGCGACCCCCACTTCGGTGGTTCAGGCTCAAAAAATGCAGCAGCAGCAACAACAACAGCAGCAACAGCAACAGCAACAGCAACAGTGCACGAGTTACGCACACCACTCAGTTATACAAACTCACTATGCTGCTCAGACAAGACAGGGAGCCATGCCCCAAATGGGAAAAGTTTTCGTGGCTACTGCTATGCCTGTTAATGCTACTATTGATTTGAAGCCACAAGACGGCAAGCTGGAAGATAACGGGGACTTGAGAATCATGAGTGAGGAGTCCCAGCAGCAACACCACGAGCAGGTTTGGAGTTGCTCGCTTTTCTTGGAGATCGAAGTGCATAGGAGAATGTCGTTGCACCTGGTTGTTATCGTTGTTGCTGATCTGCTTAGAGAATGCGGATTGCGAACTCGGTGTTGGATAGTATTTTTTTGGTTTATTTGATCTTTTTTTAATCAAAGCTAATAAATTTTCCACTTTTTGAGTTTCGTATTAATTTACGTAGATTAAGTTAAAAGACTGTAGCTTTATCAATCTCGTAAATTTTTATTATTTTTTTTCAATTACTTAAAATATATAAAATTCCTTAAGAAATTTTCATTTTATAATTTTGAACTAGTTAGTTTACTTTTTCAAATATAAAAAGTAATGTAATTTAATTTGATTAAGAAAAGAATAAAAGACGAAACACCTATCAGTTTTGATTTCTAAACGAGTTTACAACAGAACAGGACAAATAGAAATGCATATATTGTAGTACTACACACCGAATGGGTTATCAGACAATCCTTTTTTGTTTTGGTTTCTTTGGTTGTGATTTTTTTGCTTTTGGAAAGCACTCTTTTCCTTCTTAAGTTGGATGTGGATTATTGTGATGTTTTTTTTTATCCTGAAGTGGAAGTTCCTTTTATTCCTTATGTTAGTTTCATTTTTATATCCGCCTAAGTTCTGAATATTTTTTCAGTTTTTAAGGAGATTTGGATTATTCTCAGAAGAAAAGATTTCGCATCCTATTATGTATAATTACTATTGCCTAAAAATATACGTACACAGTTAATCATTAATTAATTTTAATAAATTTTAGAATACATTCTAATATTATTCATTCTTCATTTAAAACATAACATGACTCATCAATCAAATTTCCTTAAATAATTGAATAAACTTTTATTTGAAATTAGTTCTTCAGTGTACTAACAAATATTTTAAGTTTTACTAATGGAATTTTTTAGTTAAAATTTATTTTTAATTTCGTATGTATAATCGTGTTATTTTTAATTTGAAATATTTTTAGTTGGAATGAGATAAATGCACAGGCATGACAGCACTAGTAAGAGTATTTACAATTTTATAAAGAAAAAATGTATTATGTGTTTTATACACCTGCATGCAACAAAAATTAATACCAATGTGAATATTATTTGAGTAGTTTTATCAAAACACGAAGATTTTTATTCTTTTAGGCTGTGTACATATTTTTAATTTAAGTTTTGTCTAAAGTTTCATTCAAACAATTTCTTTAATAATATTATTATTTTTATTGGTATTTCTACTTATTTTCAAATTTTTTTCTATTACAGAGAAACGCACAATCTCAAATGTTTGAGAGTACAGGTGATTTCCACCCTCGTATTGAGGATGAGCAGCAATTTTTGGAAAAACGTCTACTCGAGCAGCAACGTCAATCCGAAGAAGACAGTCGATGGCTTGCAAGAGAAGAAGTAAGTTTAAAAAATAGTTATTTTTATTAACATATAATTTCTTTATTAAGAATTCTACCTTACGTTTTTTTTTTTCTTTATTAGAAACGTTTATCCATTGCAACAAGTGGCGATGAAAGTGCAAGTCCACCAGTTCCACGCTCCGTAACGCAATCACCAAATCACGAACCTCATAATACAAATACGGGATCTCTTGGTTCAGACAAATCTGATAAAGTAATAATAGTAAAGGTAAAAATTAGAGTAAAAAGAATTGTTTATTTATATAAAAAATAACAAACAAATTTTAACTCGCTAACATTATACTTTACAGAAAATGTTACCAACACCGACAGCAGATCTGGACCGGACGAACGACAAGGTATACGACTGCACAACCAGCGTTGTTCGAGCAGTCATGGCTCTGTCTCAAGGTGTTCAGCAAAGCAGAGCCGATCAGTATCTAGAACTGGTGCGAAGAGTTGGTATGGAATTACGGGCTCTTCTCTCATCGGTCGACGCGCTAGTTGAAATTTTACCGGTTAGCGCTCATCGAGAAGTCGAAATGGCTCATCAGGTGTTAAGTAAGGACATGTCAGAGTTGGTTGCTGCTATGAAACTTGCCCAGGGCTATAGTGCTACGACTTTGGATTCCGAGTATCGAAAGTAAGCTTTTATGTTTGAATATTATTGGGTCATAGAAAGTTCACTGAATCAAACAAAAATCAATCAAAATTTCCATAACGATCACTAAATTTTACTCTTCGTTATAGGGGTATGCTGTCTGCTGCTCACGTCTTGGCAATGGACTGTAAAAATCTTTTAGATGTGATAGATTCTATTAGAATTCGATTTCCCTACGTGGATAGTCAAATTTGCCAAAGGCACCACGAAATTTCTAACGCTAGAAATTCGGGTCAAGAATGTCGAATGCGTTCAAGTCAATCTGGCGAGCAGCTGCTGAGGAGAAGTCAATCGACTGAAAGACAAAATACGGGCTTTAGGCAAAGTCAAAGTGGAGACCTTTTGCATCGAATGGGACAATCCGTTGATCGTGGATCTCAAGTATGTAAATTACTAAATTGTATTTTCAAATATTACATTTTTAAAGAAAAAATATTTAAAAAAGGGCCAAGATTTCCATACAATTAAATTTCAGTAATTAAAAACGTTATTAAATATTGTCATTTTTTAAAACAAAGGGCCAGCTTGACGAGAACGGCATGTCAAGCTTGGAAAGGCGACATCATATGGTCAACAGTCTCGAGCGCAATTCAACGGCTAGGCGTCAGAGGACAACTAACAGCTTAGAACGCAAACGTCCATCGCTAACCTGCAGTACTGGTAATTCGACGAATCTTCCACCTATGCCCGTCTCCTGCAGCATAGTTCAGACGAAGGCGCCAATTATTCACCACCAATCGCAACCGTCAACGGATATTAGTCAGAGTTCGGTCTTTAACAACCAAATCGGAAAGGAAATCCAGTCGAATGACAGCTAACGATAAGGCGTCGAATTCACTGCAGGAAAAAAAATTGTCGTGCTTCCAAAGTAACAACGAAGCTGGAAGATACGCCGACGAGTCGTTGTTCTCGAAACGTTGCAATGTTGTGGAAACTATTGAAAGTGCGTTAGAGAATTGTAGAGGAAAATTTCAGATATATTTTAAGTATTAAAAAAGTTTACTTTATAGATCAACGCAATAAGTAATATCAGATATAACATAACATCAGACTCGTTTCAATGTTTAAAAATATCCAAATAGATCCATTTTTCATACTTGCAGAGGGGAAAAACTGCCTTCTAAAGTTCAGTAAACCGCACCGCATAGTATGCATTGTAGTAATTTCTATGCCAATTTTTACGTGGATTATTTTTTTTTCTAGCGTTTGATACTCTTTATTAAACAATTTTCTCCATGCACTTACAAAAACTTTTGTAATAAGTAAATTAAAAAACTATTTTCACTCTAAACTTTTAATAAAATCTATAACCATAAATGTTCATAAATGAATAAACTAAAAGTTAGCATTTAACGATTTCTACAATATTTCTCGAACGTACTTTTATTATTTGTGATTTCCGTATAACAGTTTAGGTTTCAAAACGTGTTACGATTAATACCAATTTCAGTGAACGTTGTAAATAATTTAAATCGAGCGAAAAGTTACCCATCGCATTTTCCCTAAAGAGCGAACGCTGCTTGACGCCTGCATTTGCTCGTCAGTCATTTATGTATCAATCTTGATTTATTCTTTCTTTGTCTATTAGACAAAGATTTATCTCTCTATCTCTCTAAAACGAAAAGAAAAAAAACGTACTTATACATAGGACAGTATTCACTAGCGATAGTTACGTCAATAAATATAATTTAAGTCACGAATATTATATCGAAATCGCGACTCCAAAGCTTTAGAATTACCGTTGCGATATTTGTTATATAAATTATATATAACGACATCAATTATAAGGTGACGTATGCATTTTTTAGTTCGAACATGTTTATTTTTGTATGGTTCATTTTATACTTTTCACTGCAGTTTCAAAAATATTAACAATCTTGAAAAAAGTTTATGTATTATCGATGACGTCGATGTATTATTGCAATATTTCTTGCAAGAATTGAGTTGACTTTAAGTAGCGATCATTTGTTACCTCGTCACCTGTCATTGGTAGTCAGTTAAATATTATTATATGTACGAAGTTACATTGTATAAATCTGTATCTGTATATTTAAACAAAAAATACGAAGGTGTCCGCAATGACGACGAAGCGAGCGCAATTTAGTTCTTTATATATTTTAGAATCGGTAACTTTACAGCGGATTGTTTTTTGAAAACAAATTCGTAATTCGATAGTCTATTTCCTAATCGCGTGTATTCGCGGGCTTGCGAACATTATATAGACGTATAGAAGGAAAAATGTAACAATTACGCGCTGTGCAGAGACGATTATACATGGTGTAAAGAGTGAATGTTCTTTCTACTTAAGTGATTAATTAGCGATTCGTACTGGCTTGTGACGTTTATACGGGATGTTTTATATAAAGTATGATGAAAATAGTAAAAGAAAAAAAACTAAAATTGAAGCAGGCATATAACAGTTATATTCAGTGGTACACATCAGTTCCTATAAAGGCACACATTTTTCAAGTTTTTCATCCCTTTGCGGAAGATTAGTATCATCTATGTAACTCATACGCAATTATCACGGCGCTTTGTCATCGATAATTATGCAAAAGCAATATTTTTTTGCCAAAAACGAGAGACAAGATTTGCGTGAAGTAAACAAACTATAATTCAATGCTTTATCCACATTAGTATGCACACTACCAAGCACGTATTACAGAAAAGCGCATTGAAAGAAACTATCCAAAGTACAACAACACTGTTAATTAATCAAGGTACTATTAATTAATTAAAGTATGCAACTGTAGGTTTCGTACAATTTTTTTTATTACTAGTACTATATTTACGTAACGTAGCAAAACTAAAAGCATTTATAAAATTTACAGTTGAATACTCACTCAATTTTATTAATCGTGATAGAAAATTCAAAAATATTGTCATCTCGTTTAAAGGTATTTGTAAATTTGTGTAAATGTAATGATGTATTATTGTATCAATTAATTATAATTATATATCGGTAAATAAAATACACTTTTGATTTTAAATATTTTGTTTATTCGACTTCTGCCTTCCAAACTTAATTTCATTAAAAGATGCTTTTGGCATTAACATCTTTACTATATAATTTCAATTGCAGATTCAGGCATTTGTATTTCTAAACTATAAAAAATTTTTTTTTTTCAAATTAAAAATTTTTCAGAATTATATTCTACAAGTAGAATATAGAATAATTTTATTGCAATATTGTAACATTTGCTTAACATTTAAAGTATCCGGAAAAAGATATGTGCGGCCTTCGGTGGCTTTGAATTCAGTGAACCCATAATATAAGATCCAAATTTATCATTATCAAAGAAAGCGCAGGCGCGATATGCTCCTAACAGTTTTTCGTTTTATTTTATATACATACAATTAATTAATAAATTCCAAAATCATGTGCGAAGAACGTAAATTACGCTTTAAACGATGAGCAATAGAGTAATATCGACATTTTTTTTTATTTAATAAAGTATCAATTATTAATTTATGCTTATAAATTTCAAAGTTTACAGAATTCCATTTTATCAAAGTAACAAAATGTTTAAGTAGCTCTCAAATCTAAACTTTCAAGCTTTTTGATATACTTTCCTTTAAAAAAGCGTCCCCAAATCTCATTTCACGGGCGAAAAGGAAAAGAGGGTCCTAGCAATGTATCGATCAAAAAACGTTCCTATTCCCCTACCCAAAATCCACGGCGCATCATTTTTCTGAACTGCAATCGGCGACCCCGATGAAAAAATCTTATAAAACCTCATTAGATCTGATGGATTCTAGTTCAAAGTAAAAAGTTTTATAAGGATTTTACACTATTTTCACGAAAATATCATGTAAAATACAATATCATATAAAATTAATTCTGGTGCAAATACACATATCATAAGGCTATAAAGTAAGTTTTATAAGATTTTTTTCAATAGAGCGAGCAGGAAAAAAAGCGCTTTCGATCGTCGCATAAACTCCGTGGGCTTTGTATATTCGCTGGCAATTAAGCGCGAGTGCGAACTCTCTCTCTCTCTCTCTCTTTCTCTTTCAGGTCAGGGAGACCAGGTCGAAGTCAGCGGCGCAGGGGTGTATAGAGGTGAGGGGGCGCTCCGAGTGGATCCGAGTATAGTGGAGGGGTCGGGGGGGGGGGGGGGGGCGGGATGAAGCGAGCAGGTGAGAGAGAGAGCCCCCCGAAAAGCATTTCCACCGCTTTCCCGGGGCCATGTAGGGTGGATCCGAGCGTCAGCTGCGCCTGCAGTCGCCGGCCAGCAGTCAACTCGAGCCCACAGAGCTGCTCCGCGCTTACCGTAGCAGAGAGACCATGGAGCCAGCTGAGAAAAGTCGCTTTTCTTTAAGGGTTCGTTCATAGCAGGACTTGGCTGCGCTGCGGGGGTGGGCCGGAAAAGTGGTGCAACTACGATGTGCTCTCCCATCGGCAACTACGACGTCGCTCTCCCACGAACGTTAGTATATCGCTCTAAGTTTGAATTATTAAACATTATTCTAGTTTCCTGCGGTCGCTTTGAGCTTCGCGCTCGTTTCAAGCACGATTAGTTTTTTTCGTTTTTAATTTATTTTGAAATTTTATTCAACGACTTAAAAAATATATTTATATTTTTTTATATTTTTGTGCCCAGTGGGATTTTTAAGAGTTTTTTTTAGTTTGTATGAGGAACGCGAGGTTCTCGTACAGGTCCGTAACGGATGACTGTAGGCCGTTATCGTAGTCCCCAGTCAAACGCAAATCAGGCGCATCGGTAATTCCGAGTAATTTTTTGCGAAAACGCCCCCGAATAATTTGGACTGACAGTAGGAATTTGAAACCCCCGTCCTAAACGTTATTTGTCTTTGAAGACATAAGAACCTTACCGCCTGTGCCAAATACCGTTCAAGCACTCGTCACGTGAGTAATGAAATTCTTCTTTCTCTACGCTCTGTTCTTGGAGGCGTAAAAATAGGCACTTTAATTACTTATCTCTATTCTTCGTGGTAAGCGATAGGGTAGCATCGCCGCCACGCGGAGGGTGGCTGAAGCTGTTTCGGTGCCAAAACAGAAACTTCAAAGCCTTACGCGGTGGTATCGACGTAGTCGCGCAAAAGAAGAAAATGTCTTTTTTTTTTATTATTTTAGCGATTTAATAAATTCTGTCGGCGAACGATCACGAAAGTAAAGAGGGAAACGCGCGACGTATTGTAAAATAGCATCTACTGTCGATAGTACTCCAAATATTGTATTTTTAGACTTATAATGTAATAGAGCAAATTGTACGTAATTCTGCACGTAATGAATTAGATGCACGTGCACTTGTAAAGCTGGGATAAACACAAGCACGTTTAATGCATTTAACGAGGTGAGTTTATTTTTTATGTAAGCGTAACATAAGAATATTTTTATATAAATTTATAAACATGTTTCGTAGCTGACTTATCATTTACAAAGCTACATGTACTGGGAGTTAAGCAGAAATGGGAAAACTTCAAATTAAAAAACTGTGCCTTTAAAAGATTTTTACCAATTAAAGATTACAAAAACTTTCTAGATATCCAGAAATTGAAAAAGAAAAATTTATTAAAGGAAGTTGTAAAACTATTTTTGGAAAGTATTATTATTGTGATTGTTATTATAAATACAATAAATAATATAGCATGACAGTCTTCTGAAAAAAAATATTTACAGTAGTACCATTTCAAAAATAGTTTTACAGCTTCCTCTTTTTCTTTTTAATTTTCGTGAAATAAAAATCGTTTAAAAGCATAGTTTTGTACCACACTCAGCTTCTAATTTTATGTTGCCCTTCTTCTACTTAACATCAGTAAATGTATCTTTCTCTATAAATGATACATCAGTTATGAAACATATTTGTAAATTTATATAAAAATATTCTTGCATGCTACGACATAAAATATGTTACGTTTTTATATAAAAAAAATAAACTTACCTCGGCAATGCTGGCATTATCCATTTGAGCCAGCTTTGCAGGTGCAAGTGCATTTAATCTTTTTACTGCTGGTACTTTTTATAATTTGCGCTTTTATTCCATACGGAGTTTCGTACAAGTTGCAGTATCTCCGTCCGTATGGCGGCGCTACCCATCGCTTACCGATGAATAGTGCTCGATGATTTATCAAGTTGCAAGGACTAATTCCGCGTTTGCAATTAAAAAGTAATTTTTTCAGACTATTGCACTATTTCTATGTAATAATTTTCAAACTCTTTTGTGGAATTATGATGAGATTATTTTATTAGTCTGTTTAACGTTTCGTACATCCTCTGTGAGTGGGGGATTGTAAATTCAATATAATCGTTACTGGGGTAACATCCTTTTTCCGTTAATTAAATTTGTTATCTTGGTACCTTCCACTGCTTAAGAATTTATTTCTCTAATGTCCAAGCTTCTCAATGTCCAAGCTTTTTTTCTAATTAAAAAAGCTTGGACATTGAATGAGCTTATTGAATTGATTTTAAAAAATGTTATTTTACATATTATTTAAAACCTCAGTTAATAAAAATACTAAATAAAAAAAAATTAAATAGATAGTTTGAATCATTTCTAAGATGACAGAAAACAGAGATTTAAAGTTAATGATGGCTCATCTTACACTATGCAAGTTGTATCTGGTATGGATCAGGGTGCTAACTTGGAACCTATATTATTTCTCATTTGCATAAATTAGATAATTACTCTCGTTATTAAATATTCAATAGTTCTTTTGATGATGGTATGAAAATATACAAGTTAAAAAGATTTGATGGCGATAGAGTCGGCGAGAGATTGAGTCGGCACTAAACAGATATGACATTATTTTTGCTTGTAACGTGTAATCTAATGTTATTGATTGCACGGAACTTGTACGACGTTTTTATTTTTTTGAACCAGTTAGGAATTTTAGGAGCGATTTAGGAGCAGATAATTCATATTTGAATACAATTAAATCTGAATCTAAAGTATTTCATATCTTATAACTAATAATATTACAAATGATGATGAATTAGTTATGTTGTTGAAACTGTTGTTTTACGCTATATTTTCTTTGTTAATAATTTTTTGTAAATTCATGGGTTTGTCCCGTTTACTTGCGGAAATAAATAAATAAATCCATCTGTACTGTTATTATTTTTAAATGATTGTAAAATCACTCTTTCTTGTTTCTAAATTTACGATGCAAAACAAAAGCATTTAATAAATTCTTTAATATAATCAATCCTATAATTTATTTTTTACTTTGACTCATAAAATATAAATGTTTCTGATTACAGGGTCACATTTATTGAATTTTTTAAGAAACGCATCAAATGACAACTTTTATTTCTGACAAAAGTTTGCCGCAAGACGACGCCTTATTATGAAAAAGATGTTGATAAAAAATTACAGTAAGTACTAACTAATTCAGCTTCATAACTTTAAATGCAACAAATTTTAAAATGCCACCTCCATTTTCAGGAAAAAGAATGTCCATTCCATCGGAGAACATTGAAAATAAATCTATTCCCCAAGTCGACATACCAGTAACCCAGAAAACGAGACTTAGTCAGAGGCGCCCCAGAAAAAGAGCAGCTACGACTGCGAAAAAATGTAGCACAGCATCGAAGAGGCGTCGGTTAAGCGTAAGCAAAACTAGCGACGTAGACGTAGACGAGGAGCTAATAAGCGATGAAGAGACTGAAATTGCATATCAAAATGCCAAAGAAGAAATTAAATTTGCTAAGCGCGTCGTGGGCAAAACGGATATACCGGTGTACAAACAGTTTTTAAATTTTTTGATCAAAACAAATCAACTGGAATTACTGAAGAGTAAAGGTCTCAATCCAGACTGTATGTCCGCAGTATTAAGTAGAACGGGGAACGGTAGTATCAAAGCGTACAAGGACCTGTACAATTTCTGGATCGACGCGGACGGGAACAAATCCAAGTATTTACTCCACATGGAAATGCACGGAATTAATTTCGAGAACATCTGTCGCCTTCTGAACAGATCGGGAGCCAGTTCAGTCACGGCGTTCACGAACCTCGACAAGCTCTGGTTCGACGAGAAGGGATGCAAGACGCAGTATTCCAAGTTTTTGGACGAGAAGGGAATAATAAGTCTGACTAACATATCAAGTATTTTAGGCGGCGCGGGATACAAAACGCCCAAGTATTTAAAGGAATTATGCGATCTCTGGTTCGACAAGGACGGGAAGAAGTCCCACTATTTACAAGCTTTAATGGATAAGGAAGTAAGTCTAACCAATATGTCTAGCATTTTAAACGGAGCCAAGACCAAGGGCCCCGAGGCTTTCAAAAACCTGTGCAAACTCTGGTTCGACGAGCCTTATTTAGAAAACCTAGAGGATAAAGGGATTAATCTGTCTAATATGACTAGCATTTTAAGCGGCGCTGGCGCTAAAGCCCCCGAGGCCTTCAAGAGCCTCTACGATCTCTGGTTCGACAAGGACGGCAACAAATCGCAATATTTACAAATTTTAGAGGAGAGGGGCATCAATCTCACGAGCATGTCCAGCATCCTGAGCAGAGCGGGGAGCAGAGCTCCCACGACTTTCGCGGACATGTACCAGCTCTGGTTCGACAAGAGCGGCAACAAGACGGAGTACCTGACGACTCTCGAGAAGCACGGGATGACCCTGGCGAGCATGTCCGGGATCTTGAACGGCGCCGGAGTTAACGCGCCCAGAGCTTTCAAGGAACTTTACAATCTCTGGTTCGACGCCGAGGGCAACAAGACCCAGTACTTGAAGACTTTCGAGGAGCAAGGCATCGACCTCACCAAAGTCTCTTGCATCCTGAACGGCGCGGGGGTCAACGCACCGAAAGCATTCAAGGAGCTGTTCGATCTCTGGTTCGACGAGGACGGCTCCAAGAGTCAGTACTTGAAAACTCTCGAGGCCGAGGGCATTAGGTTGAACGTTGTTTCTAGCATTCTGTCGGGAGTCGGCTCGAATTATCCGAAAGTCTTCACGGACCTGTACAAGCTCTGGTTCGACGAGAAGGGCAGCAAGACGCAGTATCTGAGAACCCTCGAGAAGGAGAAGGTGAAACTCATACACATATCAAGCATTCTGCACGGAGCCGGATCGAACGCGCCTAAGACCTTCGTCGAATTGTACAATCTGTGGTTCGACGCCGACGGGAATAAGACGGCCTACTTGAACACCCTGGAGGAGGAGAAGATCAGCGTGGCCAATTTATCCACCGTTTTAAATTGCGCCGGAGCCAAGGCTCCGAAAGCTTTCCGAGAGCTGTTCGACCTGTGGTTTACCAAAGACGGATTCACCACGCAGTATTTAGTTGTCTTGGAGAGGGAAGGTTTAAATCTATTCGACGTTATGAATGTTCTAAGTATAACTGGTGCTAAAGCTCCTAAGGCGTTCAAAGATTTATATGAAACCTGGTTTGATAAGCAAGGAAACAAATCGCAGTATTTGAATCATTTTCTAATCGACGAGAATGACGAACTGAGCTTTACGCTTAAGAATTTGTGTGATATTTTGAGCGGCGCGGGAGCCAATGTTAAAGAAGCTTTTATAAATTTTTATAAAACTTGTTTCGACGATAAGGGCGAGAGGACGGAACTGTTGAACGACTTGTGCGAGATAGACTTCGGGCTTGGGAATTTGTCTCATTTACTTCAAAAAACAGGAACGCAAGCTTCCGCGGTTCTGAGGCGCATTCACAAAGCCTGCTTCGACGGGAAGAAAGAGAAGAGCAAAATTCTAAACGAGTTCTTTAGATTAGGATTTGGACCGTTTGATCTCTGTCGCACTTTGAGCGGTACCGTAGATAATTTAGAGAGGTTTTATAATTTCTGTTTCGAGGAAGAATCGAGAAAATATATGTATAACTTTTTAAACGACAAAGAGGGCTTTACGCCTACTGAATTGTCTTGTATATTTCACGGGGCGAGAGGCAGTATTTACTTGGCCATAAAAGACTTTCACGACGTTTGCTTCAGTGAGACTGGAAGTAGATCAGAGTGTTTTAATGATTTTTGCAATTTAGGCTTTAAAGCTTGCGATCTGACCAACATTCTGAGGTCGACGGGAGGTAATGCTTCTTGCGTGTTAAAAAATTTTCACAAAGTGTGTTTCAAAAAGGGCAAGCATTTAAAACACTTTTTGATTAGGGAAGAAATTTTCACGCCGAACGATTTAAGCGTTATATTGTATGAGGCTGGAATGAATGTTTGCGGTATGTTTGAAACGTTGCACGATGTTTGCTTTGAGGAAGATGGAAGGAGAAAACCGTACCTGCTTAAGCTTTCTGAAAAATGTGAGCATACTGAAATCATTAACATATTGTATAAAAGAATTAGAAGAGATTCGTGTTCTAGTTTATTTTCTAGCTTTTTATCAGAACTGGAATAGGCAATAAAGTATTTATATTATTAGCGCTCTAGATGTTTTAAAGTTCTTGAAATAAAAATTGTTTTTAAACTTACTTCTTATTATTTATCAAACAGATTTCCTTCGTTTTGTGAATCCTTGAGTATTTTATTGCACTGTTTTATTTAATCATGAATTATTTTTCTTTTTTATAGAGCAAACTAAATAATTAAAAAATTCTTTTATTTATTTTTTAATGCTGAAATTCTGTTATGATATTTTTCATAAAAAAATTAATTAAATTTTAACTTCTTTTAAATTTATTTTATAAATTTACAAAAATTTTAAAAATGTAATATTTTACAGTGTACAAAAATGTAACAATTTATATTTGTATAATATACCTTATAAAATTAATCTTCTTTTTACATTCAGGAACAAAGTATAACATCATTTTTTACTTTCCATGTTTAGCACTGTAAAACTTTACTCCATTCATTGTCGACGCCCTTGCATACTTTGTTAAAATAGCATTAACATCTTGTTTACGTGTGGCAAATTTCCTAAAAAAATAATTAAACTGCATATAAAGATTTGCACATTTTTGTAGCATTTTCAAACATAAATTTTAATTTACTTTATGTAAGGCGTAATTTCTTTTACTGTCCATTTTTCTTTTACTTTAAAAAGTTCGTTCAATCTCTTTTGAATGTCGTCAGGTAAATTAGCTTCAGGATATAACATAATTTCTTTCCTCATAGCTTGACTATTCCACGTTACAATAGCTGCACCATAAAGATATTCTTCTTTTGGCGGGATATTATCAGGACTTCCAATTTTCCAGGCATCCATAAAATCATTGTAATCATTTGAAGGACTGGCGGTAAGTAATATTTGAGCTACAAGCCTGCTTGTTTTTGCTTCATTGTACCTTTAAAAATTATAAATTTAGTCATAGTGCAAATTTAATAGATTAAAAATAATTGAATTTTCATTTTTTTTTTTTGCTTACTTGTACAACTGAGTTCCATCTTCTTTTGTTTTTGTACTTGGATCTGCATATTTATAAAAAAGAGCATCAAATACAGGTTTAGGAATTATTTCCTTTAATGATTCACATGAAACTTCTTTGTCTACTTCATCCATTTCCCAAGAGTTTTCTTCTAACAAATCTAACATAAAAGGTAATGCTCTTGCTTCAAACTCAAAAGCAATAAGTCGATAATAGCCTGTAAAATCATAAAATAAGAACTTTATAAATATTTTTCTTTTCTATTTAAAAATGCCGTAATATATACCATCTATTTCTGTTATTAGATATTCAGGAAGGGCTGCTAGTATTTCACCATCACTAGCTTGTACTTCACTTCTAAGTCTTTCCCAGTCATAAAGAGTTAAAGGATCTATAGACTTTTCATATTCCATTCCTTTAAAGGATGATGGTTCTAATATAACTAGTAATTTACTTAATTTTGGACTGCACTCTCGAACCTATATTTTATTTGATATAAACTTATTTATTTATTTGTTGTTGTTTAACAAGTGAAAAGCCTTTTACAATTATATTACAATATATAAGTATAAAGATTGAATGTAATTGATGAAACCTAATTTATTATGATAATATATCTTATTTAATTATATTTAAAAAAATATTATTTAATATTTTTTTAAATATAATTAAATATTGAATTGAATAAAGATAAAAAAGTATTGATAAATAAAAAATTTTTATATTAATTTTTAAAAAATTATTATGAATAAAAATTCATACTTCTAAATAAGTACTATAAATGCCTTTAATTTCAACTTGCTCAACTATAGGTCCTTGTACTCCTTCTATTTTCACTTCATCTTTTGTTTTCAAATTTGGAATTAAAAGGCATGTGTTGGATGTTTCAGCTTCTTTGACATCATATGTTCGACTAGCTGTACATAAAACTAATGGTTCTTTTTTCTCTCCTCGAAATGATACACTAATTTAAAAAATAAATAAATGATCAACTTTTTAAATTTTCATTAAAGAATCTTTTAATTTTCATTAATTTTTAATTCAACAAAAAATACAAACCAGTCACCAACATTGAAAGATTCCATCAAGTGTTCATCCAGTTCTAACACTCTAAAATCTTGATTTTGTTTTTCTATTGGTATAGAACTGTACAGAGTTTGTACTACAGGTTCTATTTCAGATAATTTAAGATTTACTAATTTCAGAATTTCTTCTACCTCTTCAGGTGTTCGCATATGTCTAAGAAATTTTTAAATTTGATATTACTTCTATTATTTTTTGTTTAAGAAATAAATAAATAGTTTTATGAATACATGTACTTAATTATTAAATTACACTTACAAAGTTGGCAAAGTTTGGTCACCTATTGCCATTTCTTCAATATTTTCTGCATCTTCCATTTCCATAATATAAACAATTATTTATTGGGTTATTTTCGGTTTAATTGTTTTTTCTTTTTATATGTAAAAATTGCTTTAAAAAGTGTATACATTCATTTAATAGAATATTAAAAACCTATTATTAAAATTTCATTAACTTAAGTTTATATTAACTAATAATAAAAAAATGCTAGCAAATTCAACGAGAAAATAAACACTTGCTACTTCATGATTCGAAATCCGTTGTATTCTAATAATTCATGATGTTTATGTGAGTTTCAATTCGCAGTCTGAACTTAGCAAAATATTGTGCAAGGCGCGAGTTGGCGCGAGGATTATTTTCGATTGGGGTTCGTGGCTTCGTGCTCGTGTTGAAATTCAAAAAAAGACTTATCGATTATACTTTTGCGTCCAGTGCTTATACAGCTGAATGGTATTATGTAAATTGTATATTAGATAATTATTAATACATGACTAAAATCCAATCAAATCTATATTAAATTTTGACAATAGTTAAATTTAATCATTTTCTTGAATAACTGGAAACTTGACTGCAGTTATTAATAAGCCGAAGGAAAGGGAAAATGAAGTAAGCCAACGATTTAACAATGAAATAATTTTGGAAAATCATTTCATCGACGATGTTCTTTTGTACCAAATATTGTTATTCAAGTAAAAACCGTCGAAAGGGCAAGCGAGTTCTCAGAGCCTGATAGTAAATTTAAAAAAAAATATTTTTTGTGTATTTTCCTTACAAATAATTGTGTCGATATATTCAATAACCGAGTGTATTATGTATTTAAATCTTTTTCTCGATTTTTTGGTATTGATTCTTAAATCCCTAAATTTTGACTACACAATCTCAACTCCGTTTAAAAAGATTACAAAAAAGTGGTTTTTAATGAAACATTAAACCAATTTTTAGATAACAACTTAAAATTATTCTTAAATTTTAATAGCATTGACAATATATAGATATATAGTTTGCACGAATATGTTTATAGAATTTTACACCTGTATAGTGATGGCAATTATCGATTAAATATCATAAGTCGTAGTGAAAACTATAGATAGAAAATATATTTGTCATTAAAAACCGTTCACAAAATAATAATAAAGATTCGTAAAGTAACGGTTAATTAAAGATAACTGTAATTCGATGATGAAATGATTTTATTCCATTGATTTTCTACAAGATTTAAAATCTTGCAACCGTATAATTTCAAGTAAGCTAAAACACAAAGAAATGTATGTAAACGTTTAATATTATTATATTTATCTTGACCATTTTTAAGATCATATAGTACTTACCTACTTTATTAAGATAAAAGAATAATGAATTAATTTTTAAAACAATACATTTAAAACTTATATTTTTTTAATTACGTATTTTTAGTTAAAAAGCTAAAAAGATTTCGTCTGTGCTTTCTTGCAAAGTTTTACAAATGCAATTTTTATTAACTCTAAGGGTAAGGGTTATGAGAAATAAAATTATGTTTATTTAAATCAAAATATTTTATTAGCGTTTATCAAAATTATATCATAGTAAATAAAAATATTATGACGAAATCAATTTGAATTACAAAAAAATACCGTCGTGATTATTTAATACAAAATA
>UCOM01001116.1:0-49693 GCA_900474385.1 Ormyrus pomaceus
AAAAAAAAAAAAAAAAAAAAAACGGCGCGGTGAACTTTTTAGCCCCCGGTCCACCCACGCACTACCGTTTGCTCTTGCAGCAGCAGCAGCAGCGCGGCTCTCGCTCGACCGTTGGCTCGCGAAATTTTCGGCGACGGGGGTGAAATCTTTCGCGTGGGTGGCTCATCGCAGACGATGGCGGCGGGAGGGAGGGAGGAAACGAGCGGAGGATGGCCGGGAGGGAGATGCGGTTAGGAGGGGACAAAATAAGTGCAATAATCGTCGATCAAAGTTTCGGAAGTGTATAAGACGCGGGGTTCGATGAGTCACTTGGGTCTCCTTTATTTAGTTTAATTGGGAAGGTTGAGGTCGAAGGTGCAATTTATAGTAGCCAGCCGATGGTAGAATAAAAAGTGGGAGACGCTGAGGCAGAATTTTTTTTTAATCCGTCACGAAATTGGATATCGGTGAATTTATCCGCAAATTAAATCAGTATACTTCAAGAACATTTCGAAATTTTGAAATCTCGTACGTTAAAAACTCGAGAAGCAGCCATCCGATTTCTCGGTTACTGGCTTGGCGACGCAACGACTATTTAATAATGCATCAAGCACAAGTTACACCCGACGAAAAATCCGGCAAAGTGGATCCCCCAAAAACTCGGGGAAAAAAATGGCATTCCCTCGGGCTTCCCGGTTTCGAAAATTTCCCTTAAGCGAAAAAATTGATCAGAAAGCAGCAGCGGCGGCGGCGGCGGCAGCGGCAGCGGGATAAGCGCAAGAAGAAAGACGAGGACGGCGGCGGCGTCGCTTGTTTGTTCTCCCGAAGATATCTGCGTCAGAGCGGGAAGGGATGGAGCGCGGGAAATGGATTTCTGCGTGGTCGTTTCCCGCGACGACTCGCAGTAGGGGAAGAGTCTCGGCGTCGCCAGCGCCGAAAATTTGGCTCCGTCTCTCTCTCCCGACTGATTCCCTCTAGGAATGTCACGCTTAGAGCGATATAGCCCGGCCACACGTCGTCCCACGCGCGCCGCCAAGAAAGTAGGGCAAAGTCGATTCATTCATTCGGGCGCCACTGATTCATACCCCTAAATTTCGGCCCGCGCGCCCGACCATTTTACGCGTAGGGGTTATACGTATGCATGCCTGGTTTCTTTTTTTTTTTTTTTGTTTGCGCCAGCGGAGGGGTGAACAGTTTCGGCGCGCCCACGTCCGCGAGTGCGTTGAGCTGCCACTCAATGGACGATCGTTTACGTAAGGAAGGAAGCGGGTTACTTCTTCTGGCTGCGGGGGCTTTTACGGGAGAGGTTGTCGCGGTTCTTACTCACGCCTAAGGACTCGCTTTAAGGTTTATTATCCGCTGCAGGGGGATGATCGCGACGGATGTTTATCTATTCGGGGTACGTGTACATCGGCGATTTCTATAGTATATTCTTTTTATTTTTCGTCATTTTTGCGGAGGAATTTTTCGGAAACCACCTCCGCAGATTTCGTAAGACCGAGTTGAGTCACGAAGCCGAGGACGGGAAGCGTCATTCCGAGAAGTTTTTCAGAAGCGCACTTGCAGCGGTAATTCGTAAGCATTTTCGGTAATAACGCCTTCCGGGGATTTTAATGTTCGCTCGTCAATTCTATTATGCGTCTGTAGGTGTGCTCCTACACATTTTGGTACAGAGAAGGGATTTATGGCAGCGATGGTATCCAAGTCTAGCAGTTTTTGCGGGGGTACGTGTTTGTTCGATGACTTTGGTATCTCGAAAAATCACTTTTCTAGATTATCTCCATTTTTGAGCTCGACTTTTATATAGTTTTTGACTTTTTCTGCAAAGTATCCGAGTTGTTGATATGTAGCAAAGTTCACGTTCAAAGTTTAAAAGGAGGTTCTACTGTGTTTCAAAATAATTGACTGCGCTCGCCTACGATTTATTGCTTTGAGAATTGATAAATTGTTGTCCGTAAAAAATGTAAGCGCCCAAGTTTTCTTTATGTGAAATATTATTCTATGTAGTGGTTTACATTGGCTTTATTAGAAATTTATTTTCCTGCAGAGTTAGATCGAAAACACCATAGAAATAAAACTTCCACCTTTGGCAGCGTAAGCATTGTTCCTCCTTGAAACTTTACAAAAATATCAAAGAAAAACAAAAGCGCACATACAAATAATTTCAGCATCAACCCACTGTTATAAATTTCCGCAATCTACTTGTACAATTACCCGCCGGGCAAATTACTAGGAAGTAAAATGCAACGAAGTCCTCTTTGAGGTTAATTAAACTTCGGGAGAAAATCTTGGCAGTCGAAAAAAAAGGCAAGAAAATAACGCGATAAATTTGTGCACAACTCCCTTCTCCCTTTATGTAACATGTTGAAACCCGTCGGGCGAAACTCGCGCGACATAATAACACCAAATCAACGTTTATACAAAGGGGTGGAGGAAGTCGAGCGACGGCTTCAAATTGACCGAAAATTTCGGCGCCCGCGCGTCACAAGTGGGTCAAGAAAATTGCATTAAAGCGCGCGCACGAGAGAGAGAGAGAGAGAGAGAGAGAGAGAGAGAGAGAGAGACAGGCACCGGCCATATTTTCCGGCGGCCCTCGAAAAATCAATGCGCGACGCCGCCGACGTCGCCGCGGCTTTTCCGCGTGCTCTGTTGGGACCTTTCTCGAAAGGCCGACCTCGTTTTGCTCGGTAACTAAATGTGCACACCGGAAGCGCTGATTCTGGCCGCTATCTGGCGCACGCGAACCAAATTTTAATCGTCCGGCGATACGTGGAGGCAGAGCCGCAGTTAGGATTTAAGGGGTGAATTTTTATCGTTTATGAAAACAATTATTGTTAAACAAATTTTTAATTAATAAATTATACAAATCGATGTGCCAATATTACTAAATGTATTTATTTGATCTGTCGCACGAACTTCACTATCGAAAAAGGCTAAAACTTCACTAGTCCCAAAATTTCGTCTGATGACCACTTAGCCGCGAGTTCAGTTTTCGTATTTGCTATACGTAAGCATACGTTATGCAGAACGTGCCGCGTGACGTTTTCTGGCCGGTCGCCCGTCGATGGTAAGTAAGCCTTTCAGCAACGACCCGCTCGCGCCCTTGATGATCGCCGGAGAGGAGCTGTGGTCTGACGTAGTCTTCAATTTTCGTAGTATACGATATATCTTCGCTTTTCATTCATAAAAAATGTGCATCGATTCTTACGTAATATTATAGTATAAGGACGCGTAACACGTTGAAATTTTTAATTACCGTATGCGAATTGAAAAACTTAGTATTAAATGGTTAAAATCTGCCTGCTATATCTGTCAAAGCTCGATTCACCGTAGATAACTCCCGGAACGTACATAAAAGCTCCGTGGAAAAAAGAAGCCGACGCGAAGCAACTCCGAAAAAGCGCATTAATCCTCAGCCGCGTGACCTTTATCGCTCGAGCAAATCAGAGAGATGTTCCCTTGAGCGCGCTTTCGTCATTCGCAAATCGAGTCGTAAAAGCTCGCCGCGCGCGACAATGTTCCGAGGGTCCCGTCGCGAAGGGCGTTTATGCCAAAGTCGCGGACACACGGCTCGCGACGCGCGTAAACTTTTATTGCGAGCCTGAGGCTCTCGGGGAATTCCTCAAAGCAGAGCGGCGGCCCCGCGAGCGCGTGCATTTACGAGTAGGTGTGATGAATTTCGTTCCGGAAGTGAATTTACGTAGGCTGTTGCATCCGTAATAAAGTCCGTGTTTCAACGATTGGACTGTTCAAAAATATTAAAAATTTCTATTGAGCAAAGAAATATTATTTATCCAGAGCAAAAAGATTGGTAATTTGATAAACTTCCCTGCAAGCAACTCGATCATTGGAAAACTCGGCGGTTCTCCTCTTTGGCCATCGGCGCAGTTTGAAAATCTTTATACCCGCGACGCGAGAACGAAGCTCGCCTCCGTTAGTCGCTTCTTTCCGCGCATGCATACATGCAGCCGGAAGCTGCAGCGGCGGAGACAAGAAAGGAGGATTCCCTACGCGGGAGCGAGTGTACGCGCTCCTCGCAATCGGGCGCGAGAAAGAGAGACAGCCGCGAAAGGTCAGGGCCGCACTCTAATTCAGCTGAGTGTGTACGAAACGCAGGGGGGAGAAGCCGCGTTGCGTCATCGAGCGGTTCTCTCTCGGTATGCGCGAGCGCCATTTATTTCTGCTTCGCGGGAATGCTTAAGTTTCTTTGATTACTTAATCGCTCGCGTTATTGCGTTCGAGGGGAGGGTCCGGGAGCTGCGGTGTTGCGCCGTTCAAGTTTGAGCGGCGAAGAGGACGTGCTTTGTGGAATTGTTGGAACGATTTGTGGTTTGGTTTTGCGAGTGATTAATTGTTCTTGAATAGATTTTTCATTCTTTGAAGTATCTTGATGTCGAGCATAAATATGAGAAAAACAATGATTTGGAGAGGATAATTTTGGCTACATTACCAAGAAAGTAATGACGAAAGGAAAATGCATTTCTGTCGATAAACATGAGAATTAGAGTTTGACAAGGAAACCAAGTCTCTTTTAAAAAAAAATATCGCCAGCTTCTAAAACTACAAAATTTATAAATCTTATTAGAATTGGTCCGACATTGCCCCGCCGCGCTTGAAGAAAACAGCTTTTATTATGCTAATAGGACTCCGCGAGCGAGTACGTAAAAGCGTCGACACTTCCTCGTCCGCGGGGAGTTTTCGTCGTCCGGCGTTCGATATATTGTCGAGGAGTGTCAAGCTCGAAATTGATTTAGCGGAAAGCGTTTACGATGTTTGCGGACGACATTCTCGGCTTTTTGTTGCGGACTCGCCGGAGAGGTATTTCGCGGGGAAGCGTTAGAATTATTCGTGTACGCGGCGAGCATCCGCGTCGCGGCGTCTTTTGGGAGGATCGGTGTGAAATTCTACACTCGGCGCCTAAGTACAAGCGCTGCGTAAGAGCCGTATTCTTTTCTCATTTTTCGAGATCGGTCAGGATCGAGTCGGTGCGTCAACGCTTTGCGGTTCCACGCGCTTCGCTTGCTTTTTAAAGATTCTCTCGAAATATATATATATAAAGTTTCAACGTCTTTCGCTCGGCATTGGAACGGGAAAATTCGACAAAAGCCGGAGGGGTTTTCTAATGCGATGAGATACGAAATTTTTCGGAAAGCCGCAGAAGAGCGCACATTTTCACTCTGTTTTCGAATGCTCGCACCGAGGCGGCTGTCTCGGCGAGTTTCGTCCGCTCGTACATTGCGCTCTGCACTTCCTCCCTTAACTTCTTACTTTACTTCGCTTTGTACTTCTCGCATTTGGGAATTAGGAGGAAGTTCGAGAAGCAGAGAGGCGATGTAAATTCTTCGCCGACTCGACTCGGCGAAAAACATTTTTACTTGATTAAGCCTCGAAATTTCGGGATTTTAATTTAAAGGGACGTTAAAAAATCTCGCCCACCCACGCCGAGATTAAAATGCATGCACATTTATCGCGATGGCTTCGGATGATACTCGGGGCTCGAGCGTGGGAGCGAGATGTGTGCTTCGCGCTTTTTGCGCGTACAATTCGGCGGTCACCGCGTCAGCTCGCGCGATAAGCGAAAGTTAAAAGCTTTTCGGCTGGTGTAACGAACAAAAAGGGAGCGAAACCGGGTCACGGGGGAAAAAATTGCAGAATGCACTTTTATTAGGAGATTGGGTTGGGGCAGAATATGTGGAGGGGGCCGACTGGGGGGGGATTTTAATAGGCGAACATTGGATGAAAGTTTTCTTTCACAATGGCGGGAGTAATTAAAATTTTTCAACTCCTGCATTTGCAGCAGCTGCAATATTTTGTTGAATGTTACTTTTGCGAAACAATGACCTATTTTCAGACTGTTTTCGGCTAATTAACAACAAAAAATTCGCTTTTGTTCTTTCTGATAAAGTTTTGAAAGGAAACATTGTTTTTAACAAAAGTTTGTCGACAAAAAAGTATTTATATAAACAATAAGTTTTTATGTAAACGTTTAAATACAACAACTGTAATAGTTACACATTTTTGAAGAAATAGCTTCAAGATCTTGGAGAATTTAAATCTTAATGTATAGACTCGCCCCAAGCAAGTTTACTTCAATCCGGAATATCGTACCTTAAACTCTTCCTAATAAATCCATTGAAAATTTGCAAAGCTATTTCTGCGATATAAATGTCTACCCGTATATATTTGTTCAAAGTTACCGCATAATTAAACCGATCGTAAATCGGCAATTTTCAGCAAAACTGCAGCGGCCGCTCGATGATAATAAATGTTAAAAGCCTTTCGTGCTCGGCTCTGCTTAATCACCTAAGCCTAAACTACTCTCGAACTCAACTTCACACTTAAGACCGGCCGCGACCCGCGGGCTCTTACCTTTATAAATCGCCTCGGTAACATCGGCACGCTTACACTCCGTGCAAATATAGCCGTGATTAATGAACACACCGATTTCGCGGACAATATCGATAATTCATCGAGGCGGGTCCGAGAGCGGAAAATTTGGAGGGATCGTTAACGCGGGAGGATTCATTAGAAGCCGGGGGGAAAAGTGCACGTGAGAGAGAGAGAGCTCCGCTCGGACAGTTGGGGAGCCACTTGAAAATGCATAATACGAGGTGATAACGCAAGTTGCGCCGAGTAATTGTTTACGCGTGCCAAGTGAATTATTTGGCACGCGTCCACGCGAGCCGGAGAGAGAGAGAGAGAGAGAGAGAGCGGCTCACCGTCCTGTCCACGTGGGAGAGCTCTCTAATTTTTGCTCCTTCATTCTCTCCCGCTTTTCCTTGCTTTATGCGGCTCTCCCTTTTGCACCTCTTTCTGCGGCAGCTGCATTTTAATTAGCGCCGAGTGACTTTTGTTCTGCACTCGATATTTGTTTTTGAGAAAATTGTAGTTCGGAAAAGTCATCTGTTTGGATCGCTGCTTGCAGTTAAAAATTCAGATTTCACGTTTTATGAAAGGATCAGATTTTATGGTTCAAATCTATTATGACGTCATCCTTTAGAAATTATATCATCGTGACGTCATTTTGGTGAGGCGGTACATCTGACTTTGAAAATAGTATATGTTCTCCATTTTTGAGATACTGCCAAGATTCAAAATGAACCTGAAGTAGATTCTACTATGAACAATAGATAAAGGAAAAGCGAAGTAAAAGGCATTTCGCAATTCGAAAGTAACTGTTAATTGGGGAATTTGGCTTCTCGAGAAGCAAAGCAGCCCGTAATCGTAGCGGAGGGAGCAAGCGAGACGAGAGGGACGGGCTAAAAAGTTGGAAAATCGCTTCGGAAAGAGAGGAAGCTCGCTCGGCCGCCGAGAACGTCTCCGAAGAAAGGCACCCGTAGCACTTGTCGGAAGGGACGGACTCTCTCTCTCTCTCTCTAAGGCACAGACACAGGCTCGCTCGGCGGGGAATTCCGTGTGGCGCTTCTCGCGCTTGCGGGGGTGGTGGGCATGGTGGGGGAGTCGACGAAATAAGGGTAGTTTGCGCGGGTGGTAGAGGGATCCGTCGGAGGGGGGAGGTTCGTCAGTTTCCGGGTTCTTCCGGAGAGCGAGCGAGCGCGAGAGAGAGAAGGGGTGAGCCGTGCGCGCGTCTGCGAGAGCGAGCGCGCCGCGGCGAGGGGAGGCCTGCACGGGGGCGGAGAGTCGCCGCCGCCACCGCCGCCACCGCCGCTGCCGCCGCCGCCGCCGCCGCCGCGGGCCACGACACCGACGAGGCGTCGCGACGTCAGTAGAGCGCCGCGCTATCGACCACCGCTGCTCCGTGCACGCGAGTCGAGTATCGTCCCTTGCAGAGAGGCGCTCTTGTAAACTGGTCGCTGTTAAAAAAGCCGGCTCGCGGCCTGCCGACCCGTCAGTCGCCGCTCGAGGAGAGACTGCAAGAGAGCTGAGATAAGCCTGAGGGTGGAATATGCGCTGGTGCTTCGTCGCGACGTCGCGGAACTGTGACATAGAGGATAAGTGAGAGCGGCGAGAGCGAAGACTGAGAGAGCGCCGGAAACACGTGGCGGAAGTGTCGTTGTACATGCGTGTACGTGCGGCCGGCGTGCGGTGCGCCGACTACGTGCTGTACAGGTGCTCCTGCTGCTGCTGCTGCTGCTAACAAGAGTCGTCGTTGCTGCTGCCACTGCTGCTGCCGCTAACTCGCCAACCAGTGAGACCCAATGACTGTCAATCGAGGGACCACGGGACACACATGTTCTTTATAAGGTTAGCCCATCTCTTGCTTTATCACTGCATTGCTTCAGTTTTTAAAATAACGCTAAATTCCAGCACCCTTCACTTTTTTATCGATAAAATATATCGGTAGATCCTTCGAGGGTCAGTTCTAGCTTGGAATTGAACTAACCCTTAAAGAATTACTTGTACATTTTAACCATTAAAATATTAAAAACTAGTTTAATTTAAAGAATTTGAAATAAATTTCTTCATGTTTATGGAAATATTTAAATAAGGACTTTTTACGAAATAACTTATAAATCAAGTCAAAGACAACTTTGCAAGTTAGTTCTAATAAATAACATCATCAGCCCAGAATGTATAGATGAGTTTTCAATATATTACATTACAATATTAAAAATGCCAAAAAGTAAAATTAAGAAAGAATTTTTTACTCTTTTATTTCATTCACTATTCATTTTACTAGAGTAAAATGTATTTCTAGAAGCTACGAATGAATGTAACGTCAATGAAAACTTTTTCGATCCAGTCTCGCCAAAATCAGCCTTTACTACTTATGTAATCGCTTCTTTCATGCAGTCAGCATCTTCTCTAGCGTATTATCGCACACTGCCGTATATCTCCTATTTCTGTCTCATAAAATGCTCGTAAAACTGAAATACAGAAGTTACATAATAACGTGCATCACTGTAAAGTGATGAATAATAATAAAATTTGTTTTTTAAAATAATTTTTAACAACGTTTTGCTGACGAATTTCAAAGTTACAATTTCGTAATCTAAAATTTTTAAAAATACATTATTAATTTTATTTTGATAAAATAAAAATATAAAAGCGAAATTTCCCACATAAAATAAGTTAAATTACTTCTAGGTCGCTACTAAAACTTAGATACTAACTTCTGACCAAAATAGTCTATTAAAACGATTGTTTAAAAAAGCTTCTTCCCCAATTTCTGAGATACTAAAAGAAAATCACGTCAATCCACCGTTAATGATCCTGAAAGTCACATTAATTTTCATTTAAACATGAAGGATACGATTACAATCGAAAACAGATACTTTCTAATTCTTTAGATGCACAAGAGAATCCTTGGCATCGCGCTGTCCATACATTTGATTTTGATTCAAAGTTACAACCCGAGCAATTTTCTATGCGTAACAAATAGTTACTTCCTCCTTGAAGTGGCTTTCTTCGCCTTCATTGCTTTAATACGATCGACTGGCCGCCACCGGCGGAAAACAACATTTAAATTAATACAAATAAATCCTCCTTAAGCTCTCGTAAATCCATTACAGCTCTCGCATCGAGCACTTTTCTCTAATGAACGAAGCGTCATCAAACGCAGAGAGCCGCATAAATTCGCAGCGAAAATTGTCAAAAAGCTCTCGAGTACACATTTTAATTCGTGCTCGGCGGCGAGGAGACGGTTGCATCGGTCGGCCGGCAAAAAGCAGCCACCTCTCCCCCCGAAAATAGCGAAAGAGCAAAAGATAGTTTCTCCGGGCGAAGGACACGCCGAAAGAGAGAGAAAATCCCGGAAGATGATATGAATTGCCGCCCGCTGTCGACGTTTGCACCACCCCTCGTTCGATTCGCTCTGGCCGAAAATAGAAACGGGAGATTTCGCGGAGAGCGCGCGCGAGAGAGAGAGAGGGACCAGACAGAGCCAAGGCTGGATTAAAGAGATAGACTCGTTTCTTTATGCCACTCCGCTAACGACGCGGCTCTTTTTCTCGCCCGCCGCTCGAGCTCTTCTTGCCCGCCACATCTCCCTCGTCTATTTTTCGGTTTATTCATTCATCGATGCGAGGAGCGAGGGAGAGACCGTCGCCCGGAAACTACCGATGCGCGCTCCGCCGTTCTCCTCCTCCTCCTCCTCGCCAGTCGTCTTTTTCCTCTTCTCTCTTACCTCGGCGAGGGTTTTTGTAAGGCTCTGTGTATGATTTGCGCGAGATGCGTCTGGGGATGAAATGCGTTTTCGATGCGGATGCCCGCCGGTTCTTTTTGCCGAGTTTCTGCTTAGTTTTTTTAAGGTACTTTATGCTCGGGCGGAAATTTTCGAGGGAGAGCGCAATTTCGTGATGTACCGGAATTTTATATGGGAGTAAAATGGTCATAGAATCTCAGAGACTTAAAACTTATTTTTTTGCATAAAGAATTATTTTGCAAACGATTTGGCAGATTTATCATACGCATCTTTTCAAGGAATACTTTTACCGAATATTCTTCAATATTATATAGTTATGTGAATACATTTGCAAAAAGGATAGAAGCATAGAAGATCGTTTTTCCAATTTTGGCAATGTTTGCTTGAAATATCTTACATTACAATGTTAGAAAGATTTCTCAAATTTCCTTTGTAAATTTTCCACTTTATTAAATTTCTCAGTATTTTATTTATCAGTTCTTTCTTGGACTCTAAAATAATTTAAAGCAAAATTTGCAACAATAAATTTGAATTCAAACTTGTAATTATTTAAATAAATAGTAAAAGTGACCAAAATTAAATATCTAGAGCTTTTCAATAAGTAAAAAGTTTGTGACGGCGTTTAAAAGCGAACTTGATGTTACACTTTTGCTTCTTATTACAAGGATATTGAAAGAAATTTAATCAAGTAAAGAGCTAAGGCCCATCGATATAAAATATCGATCTCATTCTTTACTATCAACCAGCATCTCTCTGAAATTCTTCAAAATTGATGTCTTGAAAGCAACATATTTTATTTATTTTTTAAACACATTTCTTTTCCGAACAAAATCTTCCCGAAATAATACCACCGCAAATCCCTCCGTACAAATAAAATTGTACAAATAAAACTCGAGTCCACAAAAAGATGACTAAAAATTGACGCGCAAATCGGCACGCACAGCAGCCAAAGGACAATATTCTCGCCCCTCCTATCACCTCGGCAAGAAGGGCAGTTCTCGGAGGAAGGCAGCTCGGGGCATCCGTCAGCTCTGGATGGATCATGCTTTATCGTCCGCGATTCCGGCGGGATTAATGGCAGGTCGTTGCGAGCCGCGTTATGCGCCTGGCCGGCGGCGGCGGAGCGCGATTGTAAGTCATATCCCTGGATTTTTCCCCTGGGGGGCGGAGGTTGTTTACGAGATTTTCGGTGGCGCGAAATTTTTCGGCTGCAGTTTCGCGATTGAATTGTTCTTCCGACGGGAAAATTGAATTTGTCCTAGCCGATTGGTGATTCTTAAAATGTTGTAAAATTTTAGAAACGTCGCTTGTCGATTGATGCAATTAATTGCCTTACTTGCCAGTAAAAGTCGAAATAATTAGCATTCTCGCGTGCGGCCACATTTACGTAAGAGCGGAAGGCGAACGTCGATAAGAAGTAGACGGGCGGTGAAGCTTCCATTTCCGATTTCTCTCCCCTTCTCATCCGCGCTCAACTGTGTACAAGCTCTCGAAGCTGCGCATCCAGGGGACCCAATAGTACACACATCCCAGATATTTCAAGCACAGAAATGCACTTTGACATAATGCGGCCAGAGCTGCTCTCTCTCTCTCTCTCTCCTTCCCTCGTTCGATGTGCCACGAAAATCGAATCGAATTTCGCGGGGGGAGGCCAAGAAGAAAGAAGGAGATAGTTTACAATTTCCTGTTGGTCCTCTTTCTCTCTCTCTCTCTCCAGCTTGGAGGAACCTGACTTTGGCACGAGCTCGCTTAATAAGTTCTTCCCCGCGCCGGCCGAGGTGGAATAAGAACGCGTGCGGCGGCCGGGGGGTACGATCGCTGAATGGATTTCGCCGTTTTTCGCTCGTATGTACATTGCTCGCGATTGCGAGCTTCCTTTTTTATAGTACGTACTCTCATTTATGTATCTGTCTTCCTCGACCGGTTTTTTTTTACTTTCTTATCGATCATTTTGAGTCGATAGGGACGGAAATAGAAAATTCGATTGTTTTATGAGTTGCGCGCTCATCAAGAAAGTTTTAGATTGTTTTCAAAAAGTTTTTTTTTTTTTTTTGTTTAAAACTGTTCGTACTCGAAATCAGAGAAGTTTCTTAAAATTACGAGCCGCTTCCTTACGTAAATCTTGCTTCTGCTCAATTCACCTACCATTGTCGAACTTTTTCGCCCCAATTTTTTTCATTACCATTTTAATATCTGTCCTTTCTTTCAAACTTCTTCTCACCGATATATTAAGTATTCGGATGACCTGAAATCGAGTTCAGTAATTCCGCTTTAAATCAAAAATTTAACCAACAACTTTCCTGCAAGAGAAGTAGAGAAAATGGCAAAATTTTTCTTAATCTTGAAATGAATGAAAAATTCTATTACCGAGGTTTTTATATAGGAATTATATGTCCCGAGGTCCTTAACCTGTACTTTAATATGTCGTGAATTTCGAAAAAGATATCAAAAGGCAGCAGCGAAATTGGACCTGGAACTTTTCAAAATTCAGCGAAAATTTTCGTTCCGAGGCAAAACTCAAAAGCTTTCCGAATCTCTTGACCCTGCAGAATTCAATTTCGAAAATTTAATCTCGACTCTGCCGATTGCCTCTTCGCAGCTCCTCGAGCCACCCCCCAATATCCCCTCGCAGCATTACGTAAGTCGACGTAACGGGTACTCGGGGCTTTTTCTCCGGAATTTTTTCCGGCGGCAGGCAGGTCTCTCTCTCTCTCTCTCTCTCTCTCTCTCTCTCTCTCTCTCTCCCTCTGCATCACGAATTGAAGGACGTCGTCGGCGAAGAGATTCCCTGGCTCGCCTCCAATCGAGATCGCTCCGCACCTGGCACTCGGCCTCTCTCTCCCGAGCCTACGCGAACTTTTTTCTCGCGGGCTTAGCTCCTCCGTCCATCCGTCTGATTTTCCTTGCTAGCTCGCTTTCTCAGGGATGAAGAAAGAACTGGGTCGGATCGCAGTACTTAGGAAAAAGCGTTCCTAGCACAGTAGCATAGATGCCGCTCCGATCGATGTTCTTAACGCGTGTACAGTAATTTTTTGTGGATTTCGACAAGTATACGTACAGCGCTTCAGAATTAAAGGAGGCTTTTCATCATTTTTAAATTCTAAATGGACTCTATGCATATTGAGCGAACTCGTCGCAATTTCCTTTGTTACAATTGATGTCGCTGTCTTGGGGAGGCTTTCAAAGAGTTTCAATCTACTTTCATTCAGGAAGCAATTCTTCTGATACCTATATACTTTCCTTCTTTGAGTGAAAGCCGCGAGGCACGCGCAGGAAATAATGAAAAACGGTATAGCAAGGAGAGTACTTACTTTGTACACTCGTAGCCCTCCATTCGTTTTATCCCATAGTTATCACCTTACCGAGGTTATCGTTGGAACACGAAACCAGATCAGGGAACGAATTCGGGGTTGTCATGCACGTAGAAAATATCAGTATCAAACTAACAAATTTAAAAAGGAAAAAATAGATTCTCTAGTATAATAATACGTGAGTGCCTAAATTAGTAAACCTTTATCTTGCATAAACAAGCAAATCCTTATTACTCAATCGTCGAAAGGCCAAAGGTCTGCTTTCCAATCTCCAAATTTTAGCAATCCGCGGTAAACCAATCCGGACGAGTCCTCCCAAAGCCCCAGACGGTAAACCGCAGCGGCCGGCGACGATTAAGCCTCAAAATTCTCTCTGCTTCGCGGCGCTCGTTTCGAAAAGTGTTTGCGCAGCGCAAAGTTTGCTCGTTGCGTTACGGTTTTTCCGGCGGGAGACGCCGCCTCAGCCGCGCCCAGTTTGGGAAAAGAAAAGAGCCTCCCGCTCGAGGGCTCTAGAAAGTTTTCGTGTTTGCCCTGCGACGCCTGCGAGCAAACCGAGAGAGGCGCTCCGGACCTTCGCACTTCAGACCGGTGAAAGTATGGGAAAATTAAAGAGATTTTAATTAGATGCTCTTTCGATCCTGCCTCCGAGAATGGCCGTTGAGGCTAAATTAATAGGATGTTCATCTCGGGACATTAGAGGTATCGGTATTAGAACCGTTAATTTTACTAATTTTACTAGAAATTGGTTTGCAAAAGAGTGTGACCCGTTTGCCCAACAAACGAAACAAAATCAATTTATGCACAATTAGGACACGGATTAACCCCCCAAAGCGGGAAACCTCAATCCCGAACAAGCAACAGCAGCATTCGAATGTTTGCGCTCCCAAAGAGGTAAAGAAAGAGAAAGCATTTTCTAAAGGAAGATGCCGAGCGATCCTCCCGCGACGCTTTGGGGGAGCACCTGTGGAGTCACCGCTTTTGTTCTTGCCACGTCCGCTGGCGCACCTTTGACTACCTGTGCCGTGTTGTGCGTTGTCGGATCTCGTGAGGGAGGCGCGCGCGGGAAATTCGTTTGATCCGAGACAATGACCGAGATTGATAAAGTCGCGCTGCATCAGATGAAGCGGGCTTTCGGAATTTATTAAGACGTGAAAATTTCGAGGCAAAAGCGCATTGTAAAGCGCCGAGGAAGGTTTTCGGTGATTCGGAAAATTCCTTTAATCGGAGAATGTGCTGCTGATTGATTTACCGGGGTATAATAAAAGCCAAAAAGAATCGATCGCCTATCGACTGCTCGCACCGATGACTCACGCGAGATTAACGCCGCAAAAAAGTGGTCCACTAAGTTACGGGCACTTCCTTAACTGCCAGCACCCGGAGGCTCCGTCGGCCGCGTTGGGCATATATATACTATAAAATCTTTGAAAAAGCGCATAAAAATGCGCAGCCCGTATAATATCTCGCCGGCCGAGCAATAACTCCGGGATTTGTTTGTTAAAGAGCCGTAGCTCGCTTCGATTATACATTTTGATATTTTTACATAACTGCACTAGCGGGCGAGCGAGCGAGCGAAATTTAATGCCCTCCGCGCGCTGTATATTTTTACGACTCGTTGACGTCGCGACGTCCGTTGTATCAGTTTCCGAAAACTTTTGTTGAAACACGTTATAAATTCGTCGTCGTAGTCGTCGTCGTCGTCCCTTCGGGGAAAACAACTGCGCGCGGGTTTTAAACTCCTACGCGTCTACAAAGGGGAGGGGGAAGGGAGAGAATTTTTCTGTATGCATCTATGCTGGAAGTGCGCGTACTTTATGGCCACTCTCCCTTAAATCGCGAGGATGTCTACGCGCTTTACCCTCTCCTGTTTGTCCCTCTTTTTATCTCTGTTCTTACTCGGCTCGACTCCGCTGTGGGCACGACTTACTTCTGTCGCTGCATTATGTGGAGCAGTTTTCGGGTGTTTTCTTTTTTCAAAACTTGTGCGGCGAGGAGACTCGAAAATGGAAATGCTTACTTTTGGAGAGAGAATTTTGAAAGCAAGTGTCGTTTATTTTACTTAAAATTGTTGAAAGCAGTTTGAATCGGACAAGAGTTGACGCAGGTAAGGGTTTTGTATAAAGTGTATTAAAAGAAAAAAAAAGGCAAATGCATTTTCTACTCCGCGGTATCACATAAAGAAAGAGCCAGAGATTTACGCATTTCGAAAATTCCCTTACCAAAACTCCGAGCAACGATCCCCGGCAATTTTATCGGACGGAAAATTCAATTCCCGAAGGAAAAGTCTGAGAAGCACATCTTTCTACGCTTTCTCCATTCTTGCACCCCCATCAGGCCAACTGGCGTTGCACGAAAATATGTATTTAAAACTTGGTCGATTTGCCGGGGGCGGCAGGCGGCACTTTTGGCAAAAAGTCGAACTCGATAAAGCTGAGCGAGCTTTTCACGTGTGTGCGGTTACGTAATCTATCGGCGCGATAAAAAGAAACGCGGAAAGAGAACTGCGCGACTGCGTTGGCGCGGCTACGGGTGGAAATATGAACCGGCAGGGGAGTGTAGAAAATGGAATGTTCGCAAACCTTGTTGCACGGCGGAGTTTTCGAAAATCTTTATCTCGATCGAGACGTCGAGGGCGAAGAATACGTATGCTTTTTGCATGGCGACTATGAATGTAGTTTCTATTTCAATTTTTCCCTTTCGCATGCTTGATTCGCTCGATAAACACGAGCCAAGATTTTTTATTTCAGTCAAAAGTTTTCAGCCGAAGAAAGTTCGAATGGTTTCGAAAATGAGGCGGAAACACTTGGTGGCGTCGATTAAAATTCAAGAATCCGTAAATCTCGGCGCGCGAACAGCCCAACTCGAAAGGCTCCTCGAAAAAATAAAGAACGAAGAATCAAATTCGCGGTGTAGTGTTTTCGTACGGAGAAAAGGCACTTCATAACAGCGCGCGGAATAATATTTTCTTACGGCTGCCGAGCGTTCCCTCGGCTCTTTTTCTCTTTCTGTCGATCAATGGAGGGATTTCCGACTTTACGACGCGAAAAGGCGCGTAGCTTTCTTTTTTTCTCTCTCTTTGTCCCGCTCTCTCTCTCTCTCTCTCTGTTTTGAGAGTCTAGCTCCTTCCCTCTTTCCGTGTACGCGCCACGGATTTTTCCTCGGTCGCACGCACGAATGGTCACGGATATTTAATGGGGGTTCGTTGCCCCTCGCGGACCATAAATTCACCGATCGAAGTGCATCGCGAGAATGTACGCTCGCGACTCTGCATCGAGGATCGAATTTTTAATCTGCTTGAGCGATTAAGCTCTGCCGGGTGGCTCGTTCCTCTGTCTATTTTGCTCGTCTGGCAGTCCTAACATGTATATTTATTTTGTGTTAATCAGCACCTCTTCTCAGTTTGCATCAGCACCTCTTCAACGGCCCGATCGATAACCGGGGCCGATACAAAACTTGTCGCCGCGTCCCTTCTCCTCGAGGAAATACATCGATACGGCGACGGCCGCGATAATTTAACAGCTCGGCGAATATCTCCCAATAGCATATCGGAAACCGGGAACGTGTTCTCGAATCACGACGTCCTCTTAACGAACATTACACGGCGGCGGCGGCGGCGGCGGCGGCACGATAGCGAGAGGATCTTTACGGTCGGCCACCAAAGTCAGCGGAAGACAATGAAAACATCCCTGTAAATCAGCCGGGGGACGACCGGTATATAAGGAGATTAGCGCCCGGGCTTGCGAGGCATTACCCCCGGGGCAACTTGGAAGCTGCAAGTCTCTCCGCTCGAGTTACTCCTTTTTTGCTCCACTTCGTCTCTTTCGGCGGGGATCGCGACGCTCCGCGCCGCGGCTTTCCGTCATCGCTTTTTTGCATGAGGAGGCTTTTTGCGCGCCGAGGACATTCCCTTTTCCGACGGGGTTCTTTCGAGAAAGGACGCTGCATTTCGCGTAATTTCGCTCGGTGCTCGCTTTAATTCGGCGCGTTGTTTATTACGATGGTACAAGGAAAGCTTCGAGCTGATAAAATGTTTTAAAAAGTCTTTAAAAAAAGAAATATGAGTATTTACTTGCTCCTCGTCGGCAGGCGCAATCAATTTCGAAAGTGTCGTAGCTTGTAAAGGTATCAAGGCGAGAATCAAACGAAAAGCGCGGTGTATTTTTCAGCGCTAAAATCGGCGCCGCGGGTTCTGCTATCTTTTTTCGCTCTCGCGTACTTAACCATCCGTGAAACAGTCGCATAATATATCTCGCAGATAATTCGCTTGTTAGCTCTGCGGTTCTTTGCGTTAATCCATCTCTTTCGGGAATTTCTTATACGTATATATGCAGCGAGAGACGAGGAAAGTTGGCCGCGAAGACATCGTTTGCCCGATCTCTCCGCCGGTGAATTTTTGCTCTCGCCTTCCTTCACTTAACGAGGCGGATTTGTCTGAATATTGGATTATTTAGGAAAAGCTAATCGGAAATATGTATGAGGTCCGTAATTTATGCTCTTTGCGCTTATTTCAGCGAAAATGTGATAATGGTCAAGATTGTGTGCTGACTATGCTTTTTCCTAACAAATTTAGTTATACTTTTCGAAAAAAAAAAAAAAATCCTCATCAGTAACATGATCTTGCAGAATTCTCTCGAAACTCCTCCCAAAACCAAAGCCCTACAACAAAGTATTAGAACGCAGTCATTAACAATCCCGCAAAGCAAACAGAACCCAGCGGCGGCGCCTCGCCGCACGAAAGCATAAAAATTCAGTTAACCGCTCCGAAAATGAGCGGGTAATTTTTCACCTCCCTCGTCCCTCCGAAGCCCACTTATTCAATCATCTCTCGGCTCGCGCGCGCGCGCTCACAGCCCGGAGGCAGCGCGCGCGTGTCTCGGGTAAAGGCAGGTGCGACAGCGCAAAACGGCTCGCTCGCCGCGCGGCGCGGAGAGATTATCGGAGCGTTACCGGAGGTGTGTGTAACACGCGCGCGCGCCGAGTCGAGTTTACGAGGAGAGCCGCGGGGAGATAATTCCGGTGTGTCTTGGGCGCAGTTGCGGTTTATCTCTCGCTCGATCGATCGGCCGGTGAAACGCATTCATCGGCGAGGGGCAGATTTGAAATGCAGATTTTTCGGAGGCGCCGAGGAATTGAAAATTAAGGAAAGCCGAGGGATTTGCGGACGCTAAGCGGCGGAATTTATCTTGAAAAATAATGAGCGTGTCGATTTTTTTAGAAAATTATATTTTAAATTATTGTAAATTTTCAAAGGATTGTATATGTACTCGATTGGATAATTGCTAAACCTAAACGTCCTTCGGCGTCGGGATTACATGCGAGTCCGCAACCCGTCAAATTTCGTCGCGCGTATTACCGGCTGCGACACGTCAACCGCTTGCGATTTATTTACGAGGAGGGGAGGCTGCCACGCTCCGACGCCGGGAGATGCACCCGGGATTTATGAAGTGCCGCGTTCGCTCGATTGAATTCGATCTAATCAAGTGCACTCGCCGATATTTTGCCGCGCTTTCGTATATAAGCTCGCTTACTGGTTTTTTAGAAAAATTATTTCCGGCGCACCTTGGATACTTGTTCGAATTGATCGGCTCGAGTTTATGCAAAGTATGTTAAATTTTGAATACGAAAATCGGGTCTCTTATCGGGGGCTTGATTTGAAGACTCTCAAATCGACGTATTCCTGCACGTGTACCTTGTTAACGCTCATTGAATAAGAATAAACAAGTTCTGATATATGGGAGTTATTTATAAGGGTACCTTTTTAGTGAATGTAAAACACACGCGAGATGAAGTAGTTGTCATGTTAAAATCCGGTTCAAAAATTAATTTAACTTCACGCTTCGACGTTGGTAGTTCAAAATTGTATACGTATATCGCTTATGGCACTTTTAACTGTCAGCCGAAGAATGCAATAAATTGCCAACCGACCAGGTAAAACAGAATTAGTTAATGCGACCGCTTGTATATAGATAAAATTTCCACACCTCCTGTAAACGCGATAAATCTCTAAACGGAAAAATATGTACGAATCACTTACGCTCGGAAATATTGAATGCCGAAGCTCAGTAGCTTTCGTAACTCCCCGCGACGGAGTAGCTGCAAAGTTATTTAGGCGTCGATGGCTCGCGCGATTCCGCGACTCATCTCCGCTCGCGGAGGCCAATTTATTAGTCGGCCTGTCCAATAACGGCGAGCGAGGCGACACGTAAACGCGGCCTGACGATGGCCATCGACTCCCCTCGCGCCTCTCCCGGCGCTGTCGAAACTTTCGATTAATTTACGAGCCTCGACGGGTGTGTAAACTTACGGGCGGATTTTGGAGCGCTTGTTAACTGGTAATTCGAGTTTTTCTGATTATTTAAGGAGTCTCGGTGTTGGCTCGTGTAATTCTTTAATTGGTGGAAATTTATTGTTGGCGGAATAACAGGGATTTTTTAAACTGGAAAAGCGTTTGGAGTTAAAGTGGTAATGGCAATAAGACAACCCAAGTGATATTCAATACATTGGTCATTAGCTTGGAATTCGTAATGATTTTTCTCTGAATAAAGGAGAAAAATATTTACAGGAAGACTCGTATACTAGCAATTTACCCATTGACAGATTACCCCGAATACTAATTTCTCCGGGCTCGAGAATCAGTCTCGAGCGGAGTCGCTCGCGCTCGAGAACAAGCCGCAGCAACTCACCGAGCGAGTGCGCACATAATCTGATTGAAGCCGCTGCCGATGGCTAATGAGCATCGGCTGCCCGCATTCCTTTCTCACCTCGGCGCGTCCTTTTTGCTCCTCCTGCGCCGATCCTCCGGCAGACCGAACTCGAATTAGTCGCGAAAACAGAGCCGCCGTACACGTGTTTCGTAGAAATCGCGAGAGCAGCAGCAGCAGCAGCCGAGCGGCAGCTTGTCGCGATCGAGCGATTGCGGACGCCGCGCGCGCCAACAAAATTATAGGCGGGAGCCCGCGGGAGACAGCTGACCACTTACTCGGCTCGCGCGGGCAGCCTCGCTTTTACGACGCGAGACGCGCTGCAGCCTGGCCTTTTTGCTCGGCTCTCTTTGCCGCCGATTCGAGTCGTTGAGACACTTTTCGCTCGGGAGGAGTTTACGATTTTTAGAAAATTGCCGATATATCGGACCCCGGCGGAATATCTGAAATTTGAATATTCGCTGACGAAACCTTTGCCCGCGACGGTCCGTAAATCATAATCTACATTTGGAGGGAAACGAAGCTATTTAAAATCGTCGAGGAAAAAGACGCGCGCGGAAAAGGCTATGATTCTTAATGGTGTTTTCCTTAGCTCTTAGCGGGAGCGAGAGAGCGGCGGGCTCCCAATACGCGGAATTAGCATAACTTCTTCACAGCTCCGATGCCGATTATAAAGGAGCCGCGCCGACATTGCGAGCAAGCATTACACTTGTTAATGAACGACAAACATATTTCCGACGAGACCTACGAATGCGGACGGAAGACTCGCGCGGACGCCGATCGGCTCTGTGTTGGTCCTAGTCATGTAGGAGAGAGAGAGAGAGAACTTTGATTGCGGAACGTCCGCGCGGCTGCGACCTTTTGTGTAGGTAAAGAAACATTCGATTTCTTAATCAAGCCAAAATGGATAACTTTTTGCTATTTTATCCTCGAATACGTCTTTTATAAACGAAAAAAGTTAGCAATTTGTCCTAATGAAAGCAAAAGCATACCTCGCAGCAACTTGTACAATTAGCTGACAGGCCAAACTGTCCTATTATGTATTTATGCCCAGCTCAAGGTGGTTTACGGTGTCCCCGGAAAATAAATGGCTCCCGACGCGTTCTTGCTTGCATGCACGCACACTTATATTAAAACAGCGAAAACGTGGAATATTCAAATTAATATCAATAATCGACAAGTCGAAGGAATTTCGAAACGACGTCAAGAACGTGTTTCGGTGTCTCGGCGTGTTTTCCCTCGAGTGTTTTCACACACTTTTTATACCCGAGCGTCATCGTCGACGCCTTTTTCGATAAAGGAAACGACTCGCGTTTCTGGCATTTTTTTTTATTTTTGGATCGTTTAGTTAGCCAAAGTTTTTCGAGAATCTTGTACACTTTTATTTTGCTCGTTCACTTTCATTTTTTTGCACTTCACAAATCATAAAAATGAAGGATTCTTCCGAAAACGATTTTTAAATAGATATAATAAATTGATATAATTTCACATTATGTACGTAGATTTTTGTAGAAAACAATAAATTTCAAAATTCCTCGCGAATCTGTTTTTACGAGCTCTTCCTCCCCTACCATAGAATGCTTTTGAAATATATTTTTTATTTCAACTGTCCATCGCAGAAACGCCAGACAACAAGTAGTCCTTCAATCTTATCCCCCGCCGGCGGTCCTTTGCTCAAAAATACACTTCCAATACTTTTTACAATCCTCCCATAAAAGCCGTAGCAGCTCGCAGTTTTCAATACTTTTATCATAACTCTGTTTTTCCGAGCTCGCAAAGACGTCGCCTTTTCCGAAAAGCGATTTATGCGACCGGATCGAAAATTGATATTGCGCTCGCGACGGAGCTTTTTACCGGCGGACAAACAAATTTTATCGTCTAAATCGAAAGGAGGGGCGATTTATCGAGCGACTTTTTTCCACGCCCGGGAGCTGTCGCGCGCTTTGCTTTTTTGCGCGCGCGCCTGTAAGAAGGTCTTCGGCGAACTTTGGGGGTACGGAGCGGGAGAGAGAGAAAAAAAAAGAGAAGCGGGGAGAGAGTCGTTCTATTTGAAAAGCCGCCAAGTGTTATTAAAACCTCCATAAATCGCTTGCGCCTCTCTCTTTCTCTTACTTTCGAACAATGTTTTATTTTGAAAAATAACGGGATGCGTATTGGAGGGGTAAAATAAACGGTCTATACGCAATTTCATTCTGTCAATCACGTAAGTTAATGTATAGGGATTGAAATTATATTTGCATTTTTAAACAATAATTTTTAAAAAGTGTTTCTTAAATTTAATTAATGCAATGCTCTAATATACACCACTGGTATATCCCGCTTTACGGTTTGAATTTGAATTCCGCTCAGTGGCAAATCCAGCATTTAATTTTGTCTTTAAAGCTCTTCACATTAAATCTTACGAGCATAAAATAACTAGCTTGATAATGTTGATCAGCCTGAAACTTACTCCCAAGATTCCAAGAATCTGCTTCCTCGCGTTCTCCTCTTTCTTTTTCGCTTCTCGATTTCCTTTTAAGGTGTGATATTCCTTTAATTAAACTTGTTCAATGCGATATTTCCAATCCCCGCTGTACATTCGATGTTCGTTAAAAAAAATAAATTTAATTAATACATTAAAAACGAACGGCCGCGAAGGCAGAAAAAAAGAAAAATTGAAATTTTCAACAAGTTGCCGTCCTATGAAAGTCATCCGGGCAGTAAAACCCCGTCGAAAAGAAGACGTGCCCCCCAGGAGCTCAGGAACTTCTGCGGCAAAATATACAGCGACGTTTAAAATCAACTGCCCCGTCGGCAGAGAGCCGCGCAGCAGCGCCTGGCATTCGCAATTTTATTCTCCGCATTGTTTCTATCCGTTTCGCGCTCGAAAATCGGCCGCGCGCGCATCGCACGCGGTTTTACGATCCCAGACGCCGGCGGCTTATATACCTCCGGGACGCTGCTCCTCGGCCACTTTTTATTTCTAAGCGAAAGCTCGCAGAGAGCGCGACGATTCTCGTAAATCAGTCGCTCGGCGATGAGGACTCTTCTCCGCTCCTCTGTCACGATCCTTTTCTGCGTCTCTCTCTCTCTCTCTCTCTCTCTCTTCGTTCTTCCTCGCTGCGAGAGAGCGAGGCTTGCGTCGAGGCCCTACGGACCCTTTCGCGCTCTCGGCGATTGCGGACCGAGTACCAGTGCCAACCGATATTTGAGTTTGCGAGGTAAAATTTAGAGGCTGCATTTGCTTTTAGTACCGAGTAATTATTGTGCTTGGCCAGGGCGAGAAAGATTTATTTGGTAATTAAAAGAGGTGTCTCGCATTTACATTACTAAAGTAAGGTAAACAATATTTACAATTAAATGAAAATTATACCAACCGCCTCGTTGAAAAGCATCCGAAGCCCCCGTCAAAGAAACAGGGTATACAGAGGCAGAGAGCATCGAAACGACCTCTAAAGCCTCCCGGCTCACTGACAAAGAAAACGTAATCGAGCACTAAAACAACAATAAAGACATCTCTAAAATGAGCGGCAGCCTGGGCGCGGGGCAGGACGCCTCCTATAGGGCTGCCGCGCGCGGCCGCAGCTCCTCGTAAATAACGGCGCGCGTCTCAATTCGATTTTATTGGCGTGCGCTATTTGCTCTAGGCGCACCATCGCCGCGATTTACGGGGGCTTTTTATATATACATATATATATACGCGCGCGCCTACGCATCAGCACGCCCCGGGAGAGAGAGAGAGAGAGAGGGACGACAATTGAGTTGTGCAATGTGATTTAGAAGACGCGCGAGAGTGCCGAGCGAGCGGAATTTATGACTTTGTCATTCGGAATTATTATTGCTTGCCGAGTGCAGGCAGACGGCTTTGATCGGTAATTGCGGCTGATACACCGCGGATGCCGAGAGTTATTTATGGAGTTTCGATGTGATTATAGAGAAGCTGTTTTACTTTAAGAAAACCTATGATTTCGCCGATCAAATGCTCGGACTTTTCAATCGATTTTATCCACCGTAATTTGATATTCCATCGATAACTTGACATGAAATTATTTTTAATCAATTATTTTACCAAAGACTCCGAATTCGAATTTTTAATTCGTTAAGCCTCGAAACTTGCCATTTCCAGTGCATATTTACTCGACGCCAAAATACGAATGACATAATTAGAGACAGCGAGCGTTTATCTTTCACGAAACGACCGGTGTACTTTTCGCATTCCGCGCACTTAACAGTTCCGCGGCGTGCGGGAAAAGCTTCGAAACGTAAATTACGAACGCGCAAATCGGCATTTAAATCGGAGCCGACCCGCGCATTACTCTCCCATCTCGAGCGAAAGACTGAGAGACACTTACACGGCTGCCAAGATCGTATCGGCCGGCGATATTCCCCGCTCGTATACATTTGATTGTGCCGCGGCGACTCGTTTAACGCACGCATGCGCATAATTATCGCACTTGTTAAGCCGGAGAGGCGTCGCGCGCGCGCGCGCGCACGTGCGATTCAACGACTTGTTAATGACTGTTAATTTTCGCTCTTTATCGGAAAAAAGAGAGTCCCGCGGAAAATTTACGCTCCTCCTCCGGCGCGAGCGCGAGGCGTGAAAGCACTCGGCTGGTTTTTTCCGCGAACGCGGGAGTCTCTGCCGTCGAGAGAGCCGGCGACGGGATATTATGTGCGTGTTGCTCGTGTCGTCAGCTTTTTTTTTTTCGTAATTATCCTATACCGAGTGTTTGATTGCACCGATCAGCTGCTACCTTATACGTCTTAACTGCTTAATTTAAATATCAAGTATTCGATATACTGTATGCGTCGTCAATAGTGAATTTTATACTCAATGGGACGCTGGAAATAATTGTTTTAGTTTTTTTTTTTTACTATTAGGCTGAATTTATCGTAGAGTCGAGAGACTCTTCATTATGCAGTTTTACGGTTATTACAATTTAAATGTTTTTAGAGCTCGAATTATTTATAAATTGTTCTGCTATAAATAGATAAAGTTGAACGTTTAGAATAAAATGTAAGCACTTTATCTGACGCCGCAAAATTTATAAAACCAATTGTCGAAAAAATATATCTATTCCTGTTTCCTATACTACCTCGCTGTATCTTTCTTTCTTGAAAATTTTTCTTCCAGCCTGGTCGTTACTTCCATTAACATTATGACTTTTTCGTTTTTCATCGATTGTATACTTGCACGTGTAGACCAACTGATAAAATCTGCTCGAGTTTTAATACTTCCTTTTATAAGGTTGAACCATTCCAACTAAAATATGTGTCGATAAAAATAATAACGCCGACATCGTTCCTTACACATAAAATAAATTAAATAAAATTAATTTCTTAAATCATAAGTATATGTATAATTGTAAAATACCGCGTTGAATTTTCTTTTCGGAGATAAGAGAGTGAAAGATCCGAGCGCAATTTTCGTCAAAATTGTCGTGCGCACCGGGTTTGCAGAATACACTCGATTGCAAGCGGACGAAAGAAGCGCTCTCTGTCTCTCTGGCCCTGTTCGAGGGTTCGCTCGATAAGATCTTCAAGTGAAAACCGGTATCTAAAAGCAGTCGAATTCGCGAGTCTAGAAAAAACGCCTCGAAACGTTATTGTTAACGAGTCGCACCTCGCCAGCGAGCTTAAATCAACCGAGGGAGTTGGCGCGAGGCAAAACTCAACTCTCCGGCGGCTTCTGAGAAGCCGAAAACTAGTGAACACCGAGGCAAAGACAGATGGAAATGGAGATACGGAATGGGAAATAAAAAAGGCAGCCCAATAACCCGCGAATTCCGTAGGACCAGGGGGGCCTCTTGCACGCATGAGTTACGAGGCTCGTTTGATGTTGCCCTGCGCTTTACATCCGCGCATAAAAATTAGGAATGGCCGAGAGAGCGGGGCATCTATTTCTTTCCCCCTTTCTCTCTCTCTCTCTCTCTCTCTCTCCCTCCATCGGCCGGCAAAAAAGGGCCACACGAGGACAAATTGAATTTATTGAAAGGAGCGCGTGCGCTTTTATTCCCGGTAACACACGGCGAGATACCAGGGCCCGATAAGGGAGGGAAATTTGTTGCCGCAAAAAGGCCAATGTTATCAATCGGAACGACCTTGTTTGCCTTTAAAAAGGGACACCGTAACATTAATATAAAGCACCGAGCGCCGCTTCTCCTCCTTTTCTTCCTGCGCTGCGCGACCCTCGGAATAAAATCAATAACGTTCGCCGGCGATATTGCGTGTAAATCGAGAGGACGAAAGTAGTTTTTAATTACTTATTAGCGATAAATCGACGGGATCGCAACGGAAATTCAAACTCGCCGATGAAGTACGTGATCGTGTCGCGCGAATTTCCCCGCGATAAGATCGGCAATAACGTCCGAGGATTCGTCACGCGTTGCGCGTCTTTCTTGCAGGCACGAGGGGACCGGGGTCGGTGATAATGACAGTAACGCATCTTTATCACGGCGGCGGCTGGTAATGGAATTGGGTGTGCGAGCAGCGGCCAGCCCCTTTTGCTCGCTGGAATCCTGGGGGAGAAGAGGGTTGTCGGGTCCCGATATATTTTTTAATTGCCGATGTCGAAATAATTTCGTGTGGGAAAACTAGAAATTGTGTGCTTATTTTTGAATTTTTATTTTTTAAGAAGTTGATTCGCAATAATTTTTCGGCAGAGATCATTTTATATAATTTGACATTCGATGATCGCTAGCAGCATTATGAACTTGTCAAGCGATATCGATGTTTAATCCTAGTTTTTGGAGTTGATTTTGCTCTCTAAAATTATCTACACTTCACGCTTATTTGTACTGTGGACAAATGCATTACTCGATAAACTTTCGTTTGATCAGCCGCTGCTTTCTTCCGACAAATTCATTCCAAGTTATACACGTATTCCAGTCAACAATTACACTTTAACACCGCAAAGAGCGCAAAAAATCACGAAGCCATTAAATCATTCGTTTTACTGTCTAAAAGACAAACAAATCGAAAAATTTTTAATGCTCCTCTTGATCGTTTATTTATAACCCGATTTTATCGGTTATTCTTTCGAAAGCTTTCAAACGCAGCACTTACTCGTCCCCTCTCCTTCCCCTCTCCCCACCGTCGGGTTAATATGCATTATTTTTATTATCTCTCTCCGTTAACCTCTCCATCGTCTGGCGTAGGACGCTCGGCCGTGTGTGCGGTTACGGGAGGTTCTTTCAGCGATACTCCGGCCGCCAATCCCCGGGCTCGCGCCACCGAAGTAATAACCGCGACGACGGCACGCCACGACTTTATTACCGTTCCGCGCTAATGGGCCGAGAGTCGCGAGGAGCTCCTTCATAATTTTATCATATCTTCCTGTATGAATTCCGCGAATATAATAATAAAACGCGCACGGAGCCTTTCATTTCTGCGCTGCGCGGACTCGCGTTTCTCATTTTGCCTGCGCCGCTTTAAGGGGGAGACGCTTTCGGGCTATCTTATTTTAAGGACACTTTCGTTTTTTTCCGATACGCAAAGTAACAATTATTGGCTTCATTTAATAATGTTGTAAGGTATATAAATTTACAATTCAGGATGTTCGATTGTAATTGTTTATTGAATATTGACTGTAAAATATATTTTGTACATAATAATTAGCATTTCATTGCGGATTGAAGCTCAGGGAAAAGAAGGCAGTATAAGATCATACTTTTAAAGTATGATATTCATCAGGCCAACGCTATTCAAAGCAGAAAATTACTTGAAATGTATTCTTCAAGGTTTCTTTCGCATCCTTCAGAAGAATTCCTTCAAATAAATAATAAAAGCGAGGAGTGCGTGCAATAATAGCCCATATAAACTTTCGAGATGGTTTAGGCATGCAGGTACCAACATTTCACAACGCTGAAAAAAAGTTTCACAGAATATATATGTATATATATACGAAAGACTCCGGCATTTGATTAATCGTTGAGCAATAACGCAGATATACGACGACAGAGTCAGAAATAAGCAAAAGGTATTGCGGCGCCTAATAATTAAACGATATATTAAGCTCGAATGTTTACAGCCCGAAAATAAGGAAACTGGAAAGAGAAATTATTTAGACCTGTCAACGAGCGACGAGGGAGAGAGAGAGAGAGAGAGAGAGAGAAAAAAAGCTTCGAAAATGGGTCAGGTTATATTTCAAGCCCGGAGAGCCGCGAGCGCGCGCGGCGCCTAAATATCTCTTTTTTAAAAACACAAGGGGGGGCAAGTTCATGAATCTCCGGCTTTTTTGTCGCCTCCACTTCTGCCGTCCCAGCTGCATAATTCACCTTTATGGCGGCGCGTCTAAATCGGTGCTCCGATTGCCGGTCTATATATTTTTTAAGCGCCGCGTTAAAACGCGAGCCGCGCTGATGAAAAAAAAAAGAGGGGCTCTACTATACTACTGGAATAGATGAGATCGTTCGAGTGACCCCGATTCCAGATTAGCGGCTGTCCGCCCCCCGCGTTCAATCGAATAAGCGCGCTGCTTTGCGCACGTACAAGTTAATTATAAAAATAAAAATGAACATTGCAGGCATTACCTTTTGGCGTGCGCGCATGCACCTATAAAACTCCTTCGGTTGTAGTATAGTTTTAGTTCGAATAAAAAATTGGCAAGATAAAGTGCAGTTTTGTCATTCCCGGAAAACCAACTGCTTTCCCGCTTACGACAAACACGTAGATAATAAAGTTTCCCCTCGGCTTTCGCCTCTTGAGAAAAAAAAAAGCTTTAAACTCGAAAGCGCGCGAATACATCAGCGCCTCCCCATTAGCGCTCAATCAATGACAGCAAGAGTTAAAGCGCATCCTCGGCGCGTCTCCGGGGCATAAATCAATAAAATCTCTTGAACAAAGGTGGAAAAAGTTTACGGACCGCCGCGCGCGCGTGTCGGCATACATCAACGTCGTCGCTTTTTTTCCCCGCGGAGGATCGTTCGCGCGGCGATCTTTGCTGCGTGCAGGCGGCGGTCGTCGCGAGCTGCCGATCGTACATGTATTTCGCCGAACGGATTCTTGAGGGACTGACGCCGAGGAGCGTGATGAATGTATTATCTCTCCTCGGCAGGTGGATATTCTTGGCTTTTAGATGCTGTTCTGCGATTAGTTTTTATGTAGAGCGACGGGGGTAATCGTTTTCCTGATGGTTATAAAAAGTGATCGACGCGATGATTGATCCCCGTTTGTTAATTAAAGTGTTCATCTAAAAAATCTTCTTTCCCGTTGAGACTTTTGCTCTGCGAACGAGCCTCTCCCGCGAGGCCCAATTTATTCGCATCGGCAAGCAAAGGTATCAGCTTCGCCGCGCAGCGAAGGAAGAAGACGTCCGCGATCTCTCCGCGACAAGATCGAAAAATTAGCATCGGGGCAATCCGATCGAGCCTTTCTTTCGTTTCCTCTTACTCTCCTCTTCGAACGTCTTTATCGGGCTGTGGGGGCACGCGCGCGCGTGTCTCTCTCGAGCGGGGGGGACAGCTCCATAAATTCTGGCGCTTCTATTCTCGTTCCTCTTCCCCGGGCGGCGCGCTCCTTCGACTCGCTGCAGTGGGCGCGCGACGAGAAATTCGATTGTTTACGCGATCGAGCCCGGCGAGCTGAAACGATGGAATTACGGGGAAAAAACAAGCTCGGAGGGAAGCCGAGATGCGCGGGTGTTCCCCGGGAGAGCTACGGAAGCTGCCTGCGGATACTGCGGAAAGGATGGCGTGCTTTTAGGGATTGAACTTGCAGACAATCTGAGATTATTTGGAAAATGAAATGATGATTTATTATGATTTCAAATTGCTTAAGTAACAATGTTTTTATTAGAGCTCTACCTCAAATTGCTTAGTACACTGAGAGAAAAAAAGGAATAAAAATTATTATTTTGTATCGTTATTTCAGATGTGAGAAGAAAAATAATAATATTTACTATATGAATAGTAAATATTAAAATCGACAATTGTAGTTAATTAAAAAAATATCGACGTCCCGGACGAAAAGTAGCACTTATTTTTCTTCACATATCCGAAATAACGATACAAAATGGTAATTTTTACTCTTTCTTTCCTCCCAGTGATAGTATCAACAATCTAACTAAACTAACTAACTAGAATGTATCGTCGCTTTGCCACTGCACTCGTTAATTGCTAACGTACAATTAATTCTTCCAGCAGAGTAAGAACGAACCTAAATTTGAAATAACTTGAATATTCCGAAAATTCGACCGAAGCGTATCGCCCCAAAATGAATGACTCGAGACGCCGCGGCTTACAAAAGCGAGCTCGAGAAGAGGGGCCGAGAGCGGCGAATAAAAACGAGAAGAAGAGCTTCGAGGCGCGCGTTTACATTGCGAGTCTCGTTTCGCGCATTTGTCGCCGGGGCCGCATCGATCGGAGCTTCGAGATAGGGCCCCCAAAAGAACTGGTCGCACGCTGCAGCCGCTCCCCCGTCCGAAATTGCCCCGCGCCCCCCGACTTCCCTCGCGGACGTATAGAAAGCGAGAGTCCGCGAGACTGTACTCCGGGCTAACGCATAACTTATTGAATTGTACACGCCTGCATTCGGCGCGAACGAGATCGCGCCGATTCAACGAGAGATTCGCAAGCGGAGATTGGGGATTTGCTCGCGCGCGCCATTTTTCATTGCTTTTCGGACGTAGCGCGAGGCTGCCTTTTTTCGGCGGTGGGCTTGAGAACAGAATTTTTTATTCGATGTAAAATTTAGGAAATAATTCGTTAACGAGGGAATGGAAAATAATATATTTTACAATTATTGTCGATTATATTAATAAGTGTTGATGCTTTTTTTTTATCGATTGTACCTTCTTTGAATTTTCAATCCAGAATCGATGCGCATAACGTAGCTTTTTATTCATTTTTATTTAAGCTTCTTTTACGTGAGAAAATCCGATTCCTCGCCCGCCGGCAATCAAATATTAGCGACGCAGTAAATACGAAATTTGCGAAGCGCCGAACAGCAAAAGGAGGCTGCTGCTAAATTAGCATTGATCAGAATTTACTCGAATAATATTATAACCTTAATAAGAAGATTCCGTTACGAGGTTGAAAATTGTCAGCACTCAGGCCGAGGCCGAAAAGGCAAATCGAGCGGCGCGTCGATTCCTTAACCCCCCCGCAGTGCATCACTTGCCTTAAAACGGCAATTACAGCCGAAACTCATCATAAAACCATCATCGTTATCTTAATGATAATCATTATTGGGGCCCGGTACACCGGCGCCGCAACGAGATTTTCACCGCGATAAAAACAAAAGGAGGGAGACACGGAACGTAATGCGAGACCTGGCTCTCCTCGCGCTTCGGTTATAAATCCGCAATAATACGACAATCGAAGCGCGAAAACCTCCAATTTCAGGTTGGCTCCGCCGACGTCATATTCCGGCTGGCGTGAAACCCAAGACAACGTAATGAGCGAGGCCAAGCTTGCATTGTGCACATATTTTTAGCTTGCCGATTTTTCTCACCACGAGAAAGAGAGAGAAAGAGAGAGAGAGAGAGAGTGCGCGCGCCTTTCTTTTCGGCCTGGGAATAATTGGACTTTTACGATTCCGTCGGTGTAAACATTTTTATACGCGATATTTTACATGCGTTTTTCGCTGTTATTCCTCGGGCGCTTTTACGTAAGCTGCGGGCGAAGCGCCTTTGTGTAATAAGAGATCGAAATTGTCATAATTTAAGGCGACTTTTTGCGAGCGCGGGGCTCCCCTTTTACGGCGATATTTATAAAAATTTACGGCTCAACTTTTTATTAACAATGCCCGATCTCGATCGTAAACGATAAAAATTAACATAATAAAGTCGCGACTGTAAAATATGTCCCGAACGTTCGTCAATTTTTAAAGCTGTTCGCTCGCAAGGCGAAAAAATGAGAGCCCACCCCCGAAACCGTCTAATCTCGCGTTAATATCCCGAAAATAGATAATTTGCATAAGCGACAGGCGTAAAGGCGCGCAAAGTAGCAGAGCCGTCACATCCAGCAGCGGCAAGAAACGAGGCGCGTCCAAAGCTCCTCCCCGCGAGCCACGAAATTTCAATTAGTCCTCTTTAATCTATTAACTTTTCTAAGAGCCCAAAACGAATTGCGCGCGCAAGGAATACAAGAGGGCTCTCGTTCATCTTTCAATCTCGCCTCGGAGCGAGGCGCGCGGCCGAGAGCTCCGCCGGGCCGCAAATTAATTTACAGGCAGCAGACTCGCGCGGCACTCGCTTTTCGACGGAAACGCTCCTCCGCGAGGGAGGCAGACTTTCTGACAGGCTCTTCACGGCCTGTGAAATTTAATTCAAAGCCACGAAATCGAAGACAAGGGAGGAGAGAGAGAGAGAGAGAGGAAGAGCACACACACACACACACGCACGGCGCGCGGATGGATAACAAAGGGCGAACGAGGGAGGAGAGACAGAGAGAGAGAGAGAGAAGAGCCTGCGCGCGAGAGGGATTGATTTAAGCTTATTATGCCGGAGAGTTAACGCCGGGGATTGTGTCAAAGGGACGGCGTTAATAATTCGCGAGAGCGTAATTGCTGCCTGCGGTACTTCAATACGGGCTAAAGCGACTGTGTAATGGATGCTGATACAAATTAAAGCTTTCATTTCGCCTGAATTCGCAGCTGTTTGTGCCTATAATTGCGGGGGGGTTTTGTTTAATTTTTACGACGATTATAATACTTGATAAAAAAAAAGTCGCGTTGACCATACCGCTTCTCAGAAAAAACACTCGACGATTTAAAAAAAAAAAAAAAATCATTAATCCCTTCTCACGTGACTCCGTTTCATTTCGATTGTACGAGAGGCTCGCAGCCAAAGCCGGAGCTTAGCGAGCCCTAAAGGGCCTCTTCCAGCGAAATTCGTCAAAACGGCTAAGCTCGAAACCCTTCATCGACCCTCTCCTCCGCTCTTAAAAAGAAAAAAAGGACAAAAGCGACGAGAGAGAGAGAGAGAGAGAGAGAGCCAAAGCTTACGGCTCTTTGGGCAACATCGAAATCGTGCTCGCGTGGCTCGCCTTCGTATCACCGAGGACGGTCGCGTGCCTCGTCGTGCCGAGGGGGGGTTGTTTCTCAGAGACATGTACGCGCCGGAGGAGGAGGCGGAGGAGGAGGAGGAGGAGGAGAAAGGCTGAAGGTCATCGGGGCCCTGTCATATCGTGCGCCACGCATACACGTTGCTGCTCTCCTCGAGCGCGGCACTTCCGAAATTGCAAATTAAATTTCGGCTCCGGCGTGCCGTGGGAGTGACGCCCCGGGGGGTTTCCCGGTGAGGAGCGCGCACATCCAGGAGAGAGAGAGAGAGAGAGAGAGAGAGCGGGATTTTATATCTCATTTCGAACGTTTTTATAAAGCGGACGCGCGCGCGGGAAAACGGGTTTACGAGCCGGCGACTGTGCTTAGCGTTTGCTGAAACGAGATATAGCGCGGGACTCTCTGCAGCTTCTTCACTCGAGGCGGTTGCGCAAGGAGGCTCGCGAGCTGCTTCGCCTTGTTTTCTGCCTTTCGAGTTTCCGAGAATCGATCGGGGAAATTTTATGTGGGGCTCGTCGAGCGATTGCGTATGTATACACGTGAACGTCGACGCCAATTAAAATCAGCGCCGAGTGAAAAGCGTGATATTCGAATCACGAAATTCGCATAATTGGCAAATAGCCCCGTAAACAGGCTGTTTGGTTAATTCGCTTAAATCGATAAAATTGTGGGAGACCAGTGTAAATTTCCGAACGCGACTTTTTTTCCGTCCTGCCTCTCGAGTTAATTTAATCCTTGCTTTCGTCCTTTTTTCATTTAAAATGCGCTGTTCATTACATTATTCCGTGTAACTGTTTAGACAGACATTACTCGTTTAAATATCAAAATTACATTTATCCACTTAATTTCGTACGGTCAATTACATCCCGAGCGGACGAAATATAAGCAATTTCCCATTGTTTACAATCCCCCGGTCCTCGTAACAGTACCCGAATACTCTCCGCTTTGGCCGCGCAAATTAATTCTTCGCGCGAATTTCAGAAAGCGAATTCTCGGAAAAGTTTACTCTGCAGGTATGCGCTCCTGCTTTCTCACTGCATTTCGGACCGCCCACGCATTTAACGGAATGCGCAGGACCGCGCATATAATACACGTCAGATTGGCTGCTCGCGCTAATGTGCCACTTTATTCGGGCGAACCGGTAATTGGTGTACCTGTTCGAATCTTGAATGCGCCAAGAATGTGATGTGCAGATTTTGAGATGGCTAATTGTCAGTTTTTGCTGCTTAAGGCTCGAATCGTGCTTTGTTTCTAATATCGTTTATATGACATTTCTCCGTTTTTCGTAATAAGGGATAAAGAGATGTAATTACTTCTTGGCCGAATAAAAAAATATTAACGATTTTCGCAGATATTAAAGAAAAATGATAATGATTCTAAAACTAGAACAAAGTTTGGTAAACAAGATAACATGTTTTTGCTTTACACGTAAATATTCATACGCAAAGAATGCTATTATCATTTGACAAACGCAACTTTATGACATACGTAAGGTAAATAAAACATTGACATGTTGCAACAATTGAATGCTTTTTTTTTCTAGAATTCCCAGGAATGCGCCCGTCGAGATAAGATTCAGAGTTGAATACACTTTTCTGATAAGAATCGCACTGTAATTAATAAAGAATTTGATTGATTTTTTATTCAATGAGAAAGTTTGTTAATGTATTCATATTTCAGTCGAATTGGCTGCAACGTTTTTTAGCTCGAAAAGTATATTCTTCAGTATTCTTTTTCTTTATTCAGAATTTAACCGATATAAGAATATTTATTTCCTTTGACAATATTAATATCATTATAATTATTTCTTTTTGACAGCGGCACTTTTAATTTGAATAATTTTATTCTTCTTATGCAATTATTTTTACTCGATCGCAAAAGCAATCGAAATTAAACAAAAGTTTACTTAAAAACTGTGATCATTGCGTGCAGTCTAGAACCATCATTTACGTAAACGAAAAAGAAATCGAACCAAAAGTACAGTAAATTTTCTCCAAAATCATAAAGCAAATTAAAAAAAAAAAAAAAAGAAAATTCTCCGCACAAGCACACCGACAAGCCGCTCACCAACGAGTTCACCAAAGTCAACGTGCGTGAGAACCCCAGCCGTACACGCATTACACATAAACGCGTCTCCTCGCAGAGTGATTAATAGAGACTCCGCTCGGAAACGAGTTCCTCTGCGTGCCCTACCTGACCGATCGCCCTTCGATCCTCCGGGAAAATCGATCCTCGCCGCGGCTCGAGAGAGAGAGATTCGTGTGTGGGTGCTTTTCGAGAGGTGACCCGCGGGTCGAGGGCGAGGCCGCCAAGTCTTCCGTATTTTTAGATTTTCTTGCACGCTCAGGATCGATCGCTTGATTAGAGGTGTGCACGTTAATGCCTGGGTTATGAAAGGTCGTACTTTTGCTAGCTTTTTTTTTGAGAAATTTAACAAAATTTTAATTTGAATTTTAAATATTTGCGCACGTACTTATATAGGTGTCTGTGCAAAAAGGTAGATTTATCTCTAGGAAACTGCAGTCGGAGATATAATTTTAGTAAAATTTGAAAAGAAAAATAACCATGCATTTTGTTCGACCCAGTTTAGCAAAAGCGCCCGTTACTCACCCAAGTTTGCAGATACCTGAAAACAAAACTCCCAATAAACATACGCTGAAAAACAGTCATTCCTCACCGCAAACTCTCCATAATCGGACGATTCACCTCTCAAACAGATTAAAAACGCGACGTGCACTTAAGATTCATGTGTCCTTCCTCGCGCGGCCGTATCGCGAAAACTATAGCCGGGCGCTTCGCCTATAAATCGCCGAAAGTCGTGTAAAAATTTTTAGCGCGCTGCAGCCGCTCGAGTAAACAAAAAGCGATTGCTCGGCGAAAAATCGAACCGTATATTACCGAACTGCAAAATTAGTTCATCCGGAGCGACTACGTTAGCTCTCGGGATCCTCTTTAGTTTTGGCGGCGAACAGAGCACATTGACCTAAAAAAGGCTCCCAACACTCGCTCGCCTCGCGGATACATCGTACGTATTAGGGATGTGCTCCCTGTGTAAGTGAGCCGTGTAAATCAATGCCCGAAACCGAAAGCATATCCTCTCCGATCCTACGATTTCATTAATCATGCCTCTCTTTCGCCGAGCGAGCACATATATGTGTATACACACACACACACAGCCGAAAGTTCGACGTACCCTTTTTTTGCGCGTCGGGACATTTTCTAGCGAGGTCGCAAGTTTTTCTAGGAGAGTCGGATGCAAATAAGCGATGACAGACTCGTCGTTATCGAGTCTTTGTAGGTTTCGTGATCGGGGATAGGATTAATGGATTCGGACCGAACAACAATGCCGGCTAATTTTAGCATGTGAAAAATCGATCATCCGTTGAGATTGTGTGCTTATTTTTTTGGGGTAAAGCAAAGAAATATTATTCGGGTCGAAAGAATGTTTTGACGTAATTTTATAATATTGTAATTAGGACATTCGTAAGTCACGAGTATGAATTACACTTAATTTGACCTGCTTCTGTTCTAGCCATTCTGTAGTAAATCTTGGCGTTTCTTTACGTTTTCTCTCATTACATCACATGATTTATGAATGGTTCCGTCGTTGGTTTTACATTAGCCGTTACTTTTAAAACAGGGATTATTAATTTCTGTGGCCTCAATAAACTTCTGCTTACTAAACAACACATATCCATGTCACAGTTTGAATTTAAATTTAATTTTTTTCATAATTTATTCAAGTCGACTTCTTCAGTCCCCTTATTTTTCGGCGTTGAACCTATGAGTAATAAGACCTTAAACGCGCAAGTATCAGTGGTTAAGAACCCAGCCTTATGAGTCACCCACTTGAAACGGAGACACCTGTGCGAACTCTCGAATATTTCCTTCATTTTCCTGGTCTCGAAGCGTAGTTCCTCGAGGTATCGGAAATCCACCAATGCGCATTTGCCTTTCTCTCATTGCTTCCTGAGTCATCGGAACGCAGAATCAGGAACATAAAAAGCTTTCTTTAAAAGGCAAATCAAAACGTTATGCGGTAACAGAATCCTTCGCTATAACATTGCCGGAGTTACAGTATGACCACCGACGCACAGAAATTCTTTTTTAAGGAGAGGAGGTTCATTCGTTCCAGAAGAGCGACCTTTCTTTATTTATAATCTTTAAACGGAAGGGCGCGGGCAAGGATAATAATTAAACGTGTATAAAAATAAGTTAAAAGAATAAGTAACAAATTTAAAGCTAATTCATCACGCATTTACAAAGGAGAAAGAATGCAAGCCCGGATTTACGTGGCGTCGATCCAGAAGATCTTGACCCCTCGCAATAGACGCCAGCGGCAGAGCTGCATCTGCAGTGAGGTCAACGCTTGTCAGCGCCTGTCGTCGGTCGTCGGTGGCGTCGACGGTGGCGGCGGCGCTCGGCAAGCATTGATCCGTAATCGCTGCTAAATCGACGCCATTATGACTTTCAATCAGACCCCCGTGACAGTCGAGGGCCGCTCGAAATATTATTCCTTTCGCGAAATTTAACAAACGTCAAAGAATCGTTTGTTTTGATTTGTAGAAAGACATATTTATTTAAAAAGCAATCGTAAAGTTTCTGACGTAAAAAACTAAATAATTTCTCCAACTATCTTCTGCATCAAAATTCAATCATTCGCTAAATTATTAAACCTATACTTAATTTTTGCCAGCGTTGGTTGAATGAGTTAAGAACGAACTGAATGAACGAATTTCGAGGAAGTCAACGCTACGACTGGCATAAAAATATTGGGAGAGATGCCAAGATCAGTATCGTAAATGTGTCAATTGATAGAGCCCTGAACTCGACAAACTTTGACCTGCAATGATTTTGCCGCGTCAAATTGTATTACAACTTTAATCATCATTCATGAAGCGCAGAACAAAACTCGATTGATTAGCTTGCAGTCGCTGACTCAAGCGCCTTAAACGCATTTATTTGCTCTTCCAAGATAAATCTTTCAATAAGCGTAATTAAAATTAAAAATGACAAATTGAATATTTTTTTTTTTTGAGGAGCACGAAAAGAACGTAAAAGAACGTCTGACCTTTGAACCTACCGCAGATAATCATAATAAGAAAGTTTCATTCTCTTATTTCCCCCGCTGACACTTCACTTCTCGAATAACGAGCTTTGTCGAAGCTTTGACCAAAGCAGCAATCGACGCTGCCCAGCATTCTGGATGATAATTGCGAGAAAAGCGCGCGAAAACGATCAATTAGCGTCGCGTTTATGCGGGCGTAACGAAATCCGCGCGCAAAAGTTAATAATCGCGGGGCTATAAATTTTAAATTCCTATATCCCTACCCCCATTACCCCGGCGATATTGAATTTTAAGCGCACGACAATTAGCCCTATGATTGATCGGCCCCGTCAGCTTAAGCGTCCTTTCTCACAAGTAACGAGATCAACGGCTTTGTGATCGAGAGCTTTACGATTCGCGCGTAACTTGCGCGAACCGATTTTTACGAGATTGCTGACAGCAGAGTGAAAAGGATCTGGCTTCCGAGCGCGGCCGGTAATGAATGCGCTTCGAGTGATGCGCGTGCGTCACTAAGCTGCCGGTTTAGCACGTGAATATTCACAAAAAAAAAAAAAAAACGAACGAAATGAGCTGTATGGTTCGGGTGTGGGTGGGTTCTTTCAGATGGCTTGGGAATTCGGTAATAAATCTACATGATGACCGTATAGTTTTTAATTTATAAAAACGATTACGTTAGCCGCGGTTAGTCGTATTCTACAACGTATTATAATTCGTATGTTGTTTTATGTTGCAGGTGAGTGATCAATGTGACAAAAAATCCTTCTACACTTCTTCGGAAAGTAAGTTACATTAATTTTATTCATAGCATACATATATTTATTGAAGGCAAATATCGACCGGAATTTAATCAAAACCTATTTCTCAAAGCAATCTTCAAACAGCAGACTTAGTAAACTAAAACTCGCAGTATCGACAAGATTAGCCCAGCCGATACTCGCCCCCCTCCCCTCCAAAAATCGTGCAGCCATGACCCTCGCCCGCATAAATTCGCGGCCCTCCTTCCTCGAGCGAAAAAACCCCGTTAAATTTGAATAAACACATTAAAACAGTTCTCGGCGCGGAGCGACGCAAGACAAACAGGGCGCGTGCGCCTTTAAGAGTCGCCGGAGATGCCCGAACACGCGCTCGCGGCTTATCTTCGCCGCCTCTCGGAATTTATTAGATTTATTCGGGGCGACTGCCGCGCCCGCATATACGTGCATGCCCAGGCGCGGAGTATTGCTTCCGTGCCCGAAATTGCGCGAGGCGAGGGTGCACTCCGTGATTTACGGCCGGAGGAGAGAGAGAGAGAGAGAGAGAGAGAGAGAGAGAGAGCGCGTCCGGCGAAAAAGGCATTGTTTAATCTGCCCTGCCTCCTTCTGCAATTTCCGGAACGAGGCTGATGTCCGAGCGGCTGGATGGACGGGGCACCCCTTTTTGAGGGATCATCGAGGCTTTCGAGCTTTTCAACTCGTGTAAAGCGGGTGGAATAATTTCAGTTTTTTTCAGGCGAGCAAAAATGCTCTTCATTCGATTTTTTGAGTGCGTTTACCTTTTTGGTGCATCCTTTCTCCCGTAATAAGTTAGGCTTGTTTGGCAGCCTATTCGGTAGTTACGCACCGAACGCCTCGGCAGCATCCCGTAAAGACTGTAAACATTTTGACACCGCGGCTCAAAAACAATATTTTATGCGGCGTAACCGCTCAACTTCTCACTTGCATTCGTTTAGACAGCAATACAATTGTTTTACAATAATTTAGTAAAAATTCTTATATATTATACCAAAAATGCACGTTTTGAAATGACTCGATCGTCGCCAACAAACTTTTAATCTCTCGGAGGCATAAAAAAATTTGAATGATATATCATTTTTTATCTCAAAATTCACATCTAAATTACTAGACCGGTAGTCGTACGAAGGCGGTAATTGCGTACAATTTCGAAAATTTCCTCAAATTTCGCTTTTCTCCTTTCGCGCGGAGGGTGAATTACGCAAATGCACGGGGCGAGCGATGTTATCGACCCGTTGATTTTCGGAAAAAAAAATGAGCCGCGCGTCGCGCCCAAAGAAGGAAGGTCGTTCACCGCCGGCGATTCTCACGCGTCCAGTCGGTGTATCCAAATGCTTCTTAATGCGCGAACATCGACGTTACGTGCGCCGAGGAAACACGAAGGCTGAAAAAAAAAGGATCGTCCAGAGTAGCCTGTCGGCTTGTGTAATTATCCCGAGTTGTAATGTAAATTCAAAGGGCAGTAACGGTAGCACAATTGACTGCACCCTTTTGTCGAGGTGTTTAAAGTGTTTCAGCTCGCGATATGGGTGTGGAGGCTTTTGTTGTTTTGCTTTTCGGCGCTGTAAAAAGTTTTGAGTAAAACGTAAGTGCACAGTGAACTACAAAGTATTCATTTGAGGGCTGATTTACGATCTCTTCATTTATGATTTAGTTGGCCGCTAAACGTCAAAAAATTCTTGTACATCATTTACTCCGGCTGCCGACACTGTTTAAACGGCTTTTCTTTTAGATATATATATACTTTCATTTGTATTTTGGCAATGAGTTTTGATCCATTTCTATAAAAATAAATTATTTTTTGAAAGGCTGCATGCGTTTTCCTTTATCTTCATTAGATAGCATTTGCGCATTATATAAATTGTAAAAAACATTCCAGTTAAAAAGTTACTCATTTACACATTACTCTTTATCTTGAAAATCAACAATCAGATCAGGAAAAAATGATACTCTAAATTTCGAGCACCGCATAAAACTTGCTTTCTTCTTACCCAATACGCCGAAAGGAGCTTTAAAAAGTAACGAGGGCTATTACAGATTCATTAACTTCTGCTTACACAACTCTGTAGGGAGCGGAGGAGCCAGGCGATAAACTCCCATAAAATCCGGGGAAAAAAGTCGTTTTATCAAACGCGTGGCTCGGGAATAAATTTTTGCCCGCGCGCCGCGTCGACGAACCGCCTCATAAAAAGCGAAGAATTTACGCGACTCGCGCGACTTGCGCGGCGGCGGTGGCGGCGGCGGCGATTTTATTACGAAACGCGGATGACTTACCAGGTGGTCGTTAAAGGCGCCAAAGAGTTGGCGCTGATGATGCGGCTCTCGCTCGCTCTCGCAGCCCGTCGAAAAAAATTGCCGAAGATTTAAGCGACTGCGCGTTTTATGCAGTAATTAGGACGGCCTGCCACCCCGGAGGCGAGCGGCAAAATGGCTGCGCGAACGTCTCTATTAAATGGCGGATTAACCTGCGGATAATTGCGATCATCAGCTGCGGCTTTCGCACGATTTAATAACTGTGTTTAGTTGCACGAACGCGTTGCTGACTTTTTCAAGCGGCTCCTATGCGCAATTAAATAGATGCAGTTTTGTACGGGTATTTATTGAATTTATGCTGTAACTTGTTTGACGAATGGATAATTTTATAAAAACCAGCTTAATGAACATTTAATATTCCCTTTGGAATCGGATTTACGCTTTGAAAATGTAACTATCACGTCCGTTGCAGACTGTCCCACATATGGCTCGTCTTAATAGCCCACATACCTCCCCTTCATTAAATACGTATCCACGCGTCGTTCTTCGGCCTGAAAAGCTTTCAAAGCGATTAGTACACTGCAAGCCCGGTGCTGACCGGGGAATAAGAGCACGCGCGGATTTCGCTACAAAAGAGGGAGACGCGGTAGCTCCGCGCGCTCGTCGCCGTCCTCGAAAGGTCGCGTTATAATACTCTCTTCTTCGGTTAATGTACGAGGCAGCTCAAAGGTGAGGGAGAGAGAGAGGGCAAATGCAATTTGCCAGCCCGGGGAAGAATGCAGATGATTGAAGGTCCGCTCTCTCTCTCTCTCTCTCTCGCACGCGCGCTAATGGCCGCTCGGCAGTCCTCCTGTGAACGCTCTCTTTAAGCTACTTCCACGGCGCTTGATTTCGTTAGTAGGCAGACGGACGCGCGAGCGAGCGACTTTTTTTCCGCCTTTAAAAGCATTTTCACGCTGAATTTCACCCCCGGTTATTTAGCGCGAGCAGCGGCGGCAGGGAGAGAGAGAGAGAGAGCTTTCTCTAGCGGAGCTCGAGCTTTTTCGAGTTTACCTAAGTGCCGACACTGCTGCTCCGATTTTACGAGGAGAGCTTTAATTACTGCGGAATATCATTTTCACGGGATGGACGCGGACCTTTTATTAAAGCAATTTGTGCTTATTTTTGTTTCTTTTTCAATAATAACAGTAAGAAGAAATACTTTCTAAATCTTCAGATTCCATATGACAATTCGTAAAGATTCTAACTCAAATGTTTAGGCAATATAACGCTATCTCAAAAAATCAAGCAATAAGATTCTATCTCATTTTTCCCGGCAATACGATTCCAACAAAAGAGCAACGCAATATAATTCTAACTGACGTTTCCGAACAACAAGATTCCAACTCGCGCATGCGTTCAATATAATTCTAACTCACAAGTAGAGCAACATCATCCTAATTCGCGCATACATGTAATATAATTCTAATTCTGTGATCAACCACGTAGCCCGGGGGAGTATATAAACATGATAAATAATGCTTTGAATAATAAATACCTACATGGGAATATTATTGTAAATAAATTTTTAAACAATGAAGATACAAACCCGACAACCACGTAGCCCAGGAAAATGTTGAAAGATTATAAGTAAATCTTTACGCAATAAATACATGATCCCGGCACCGTAAACTCTTGTGCCCGACAACCACCTAGCCCGGGGGAGGATTTAACTTTATAAATTATTTTTTAAACAATAAACCTTTGTGCCCGAAAACCGCGTAACGTCCTGAAACTTTTTAAATGAAACTGTCCCGTGCGTAGGCTCGGAAGTATATGAGAAGACCTCCAGAAGCGTCTGCTCTGTTAACTCGCAGCCTGTCTTGCAGTAGAGGACGGTTTTCACCTTCTATGGAATACAAAAGCCACTTCGGAAATAATTTTGAACTATTTGGTGGAGTGGAATGTGCAAGGTAACGTTATCTTAGAGGAGTTTGGAGGATTACCTTTCTACGTGAGATCAACCTTTCGAACAATTTATATCGGTTCGAGGAACACATGTTTCGTCTCGAAACAAGTCTTAGATATAGCAAACATAAGCCGTAGGTTTAGGAGTCCACCACTTATATCAATAAGAATAGCTGCACGTAACCACAGAGGTTACAGCAATTTTGCATATTTATAGTGATAGCAAACTAAAGTTGTGCTGGTCAAACTTAATGTTAAAGAAGAAAGAAGTTCTTTTGGTTGAAAGCTGTTCCAGTTGAAATAAAAATGGGTGATTTTATTATTTCCTACTGAAAGTAAGTATTGTATTTTAGTTTTATTAAAATTGTAAATTTTTATTTTCGGGTTTCGGGCCGACAGTACGATCGGCCCTACAAAGCATTATTTATCAGTATGGAACGGAGCAGGGTGAAAATGTAGAAGCACATAGTAATGAAAGAGGAAATTATTCAGAATTAAGGTAAAAGACCCAATACTCGGTCACTTTTTGAAACCTATCATGTAAATAGGCGGTGTTTTCAGAACAGAAAAATCAAATTTTTTGAAAATTTTTAACAGAATATAGAATGAACCTTTTCTTTGTTTGAGATTATGGCGGGGTCGGTCTCCCGAGAGTCCGACCCACTAAAAAAATGTTCTTTGACTTATGGGGGCGTTTAACCCCTAATCAAATCAATTATCGGCATCCATTGGTTGGCCGGTGCGGGTTAGAATCTCTACTTCCTTCCAAGAGGGAAGGTGGATAGAGAAAGAGAAGATAGCCTTTTTCTTCCTTAGCAAGATTAATCTTATCCGCTGACGAGGTGAGCCATGGCTGGTAGTTTCAACTACCTTTCGCAATATAATTGGCAGTGCTGGTCGTTTACGTTGGTGGGTCGACGACTTGGAGTAGTTCTGCAGCGGTATCAGGGATGGTGGGCCGACTCGCTGAGCTGGTCGAGTTTCTGGAGCAGAGATGGTGGCTGATAGCGATGGTTGAATCGGTGGAGCCGATGCTGTAGCTTGATGTATTAAATCGGAAGTCTCCATTGGTTCCGTCTGGGTAGAGGCATCTACCCGTGAAGCTCTTCGTCGATTTTCCAGGATCCGTTGCCGGTGTAGTTGAGCCAAATAGAGCTGAGTTAGCTCCAGTTCTGCTCTTATTGACCTGTACCGAGTCATAGGATGTTGAAGAAGGGTTTTTGAAAATAAAAGTGATGAAAAAAATAGCTTTTATTCACTTCGGGGTTGGCTTGGTATGACCTCGCCTCATCTACAAAAGATGCCCTAGTGATAAGCGTATTTTTCGCTTGGAAAAGCGAACGTGCATACCCGCTTGACTGCTTCGCTTATATCCATTTTCCTGAGCTAGTTCTTACGCGGGTCGCCATGCGCCACCTGGGGGATGCGTCGGAACTACGCTTGCCGCTCTTCGCTCGCACGGCGTGAAATTCAAACCGCTTATAATTCGCTTTACTTAATATTTACTTGTAAAGAGATTCCGACCTCCTGCATTGGCCAAGTTGAAAATATGAGTCTGCACAATAAACATAAACAAGACACTTTGTGCCAGCTGGTAAAAGATCACTTGTATGGTCACTTAGACATAAAACTAGAATTGCCTAAAAACATCAAAAAATACAGAATTGTTAAAAAATGCTTTTTTAAATTTTATTTATAAATAATAATAAATCTTAGATTTATTTTTTTGAGATAATGTTTAATTGAAGAAAATAATGCAAATATTTTATTATTTATTGATGTCATTACCTTTTTTTGTAAATATACAATAATAACATGTTAGAGAATTGAAAATTACAAAAAAAGTCATCGAAATCGAGAAACAACAATTTGAAAGATTATAAAAATGATGATAATGTAGGTGGGATGTTAAACATCCCGCTGTGCACGTAAGGGTTAACTTTATCACTATATTTAAACATGACGTCCTTATTGACTTTCGAGAATTATCTGAGAAATATCTAGTGGAGCATGCGACGTTGCTTGAGTGCAACGATTGCACCTGATAATTCGTTGTTCACTAGCTGGACTGGGTTCGCATTGGATGAACCGCTCTTCCTCTACTATAGACGTACGTTAGATCATCATGCACCGCTGAACAAACAGAATTACCAAGAAGGACCAATATTTTGTCGAACCTGCCGACGACAATGCTTGAACTCGTCAAGTTTGTTATCGAATGTCCGCTCTATTTATTTGCAATTCAAAGCCATCTTATTAAAAATAGAAAAAATTGGGGAATCGATCGGGTTGGCAATGACTCTTGAACTCTGCTATCGCGTGTTTGCTCTATTTATTCTGTTTTTATAATAAATATGGATACAAGGAAGAAAAAGCAATGCTCTAGTTTTCTCTTTATTTCTTGTTTTGAATGAAAGGTCGTTTTGAATTATTAAAAAAGTAATAATTGTTACAGGTTCAATAAACTAATTAATTAATTTCGTTCAATTAATTAAGAAGATCCTTGTGTATAAAAAAACAATCTGTTGAAAGCAGTATAAGGTCTGATTTGACGTAAATTAGTTGCTCCGAAGAAAAAAGACCGATAAAACGATTGTTTCCCTATTTTCCCACGTTTGATTCGTCCACTTAGTTTCATCGACGCTGCAGCGCAAAGAAAAGAAAGTGTCGCCGCACCAGGATAACTGGAAAACAGCGAGAATTTTGGGGTTCAATCAGAGCGCCCGATAATTAAATCTCGCAGGAAAGCCGGAGCGAGAAAAATGCCCGGGAAAAGGAGAGGGAGAGAGAGAGATAGAGAGAGAGAGAGAGAAAAAAAAAGCGACAGCGAGAGGGAGCGAGCGCGGAAACAGAAAGAGAAAGAGAGGGAAGAGGGCTTGGAAGCTTGCCACGCGCCGAAGGAGATGGATGAGGACAAAATCAAGAGGAATGGAGGTTCGCGAGAGAGAGAGAGAAAGAGAAAGGGAGAAAGAGGAAACGTTGCTGAATTTCGATGCTCATTCCGGCAGTTTCTTATATAGCTCGGGCCCGGGCGGCCGCGGCAACAAAGCGTAATCCCAAACAAAGGAACCGCGACTATGTTTTCTCCGTCTAGGGGGTTCGATCCCGAGGAAGGAGGGCAAGGATATCAAACGATGACTCGCGGCTTTTGCCTCGGAATAAGAAAGCGGGGGAGGATAGATAGATGAATCCTTCGTCGCTGTTGCATCTTTAATGAGGGCCTAATACATTTAAAGGATTAATCGACCAAAGAATTTGCTCGGAGACTTCCGCGGTCGGGAGCGGAGTTGGATTAATTTTCAATATTTTTTTTATTTTATTTTTTTATTTTTGAGGAAATCGAGTTTAAACTCGTGATCCATTATCTCGCGCGTTTCGGTAAACTTGCAAAGCGAGCCCGACGTTAACGAATGACCATCAGCAGTTTTCTGAATATCCGCAGCGGAATGAGCCAGTTTTAATTTTCTACTGAAACTTAATTGACAACGAGCTTAATTGTTTTTCGCGCCTCGAACACTACGAGCGCGCGATGCGAAAATATATGGAAATCTCGCACTTTTTTTTTCACGAACAATATAATGTCCATCCGCAGACGGGAAAAGCCCGCGATGGAGGTGTGTGCCGGTCCGTGCGATCGATCTTGGCTTCGATTCTGAATGGAGCTTCGTCGCGAAATGCTCGGCCGGCGCGTGCACACATACAGCTCCGCCAGACCAGAAACAATTAAGTCCCCCCACCGTCCGCTATCTTTCGCGAGCACTCGCGGCCGCGGGGGCGCGGGTACGAGGCATTCAAAGTCTCGCGACGAATTTCCTGGCGTCTCTCTGCGCTCAATGCGCGGATTAGATTCGCAAAACTCGCTTTATTCCCCCCGGCGGACCTTCGGGGGACCGGCTGCAGCTTTCGCCTGAGTAAATTGTGGATAAGGATGAGAACAATGAGGCGTGGACGCGGAAATTAACTCCCTTTGTCGGGGGAAACTTGCGCGCGACCAGAGAAATTTTGATAAAGAACAATTTTCGAGCTTTTCATTGAGTTTTGTAAAGTGAAGCTGGCGAATGACTTGCCTGACAATCAGTGGCGAATCTATTTGTAGACGGCAAATATTTGAACTACTTGAAGAAGAAAGCATGCTAAGAATATCTGATTTTTGTACGCAATTTATCCGTCGCCATTCTCGTTACGTCATCGTTGCTGGGTAAAAGACGCGTGGATCATTGTGTTCTGCGACGGAGCTCAATACCAACCTACTTGAAATTTGAATTGACGCAGACCATTGACGGAGATTCGCAATTAAATCTGACGGATCTTATTTACTTCTAAACAGCCTCGAAAGGTCGTTTGGATTTAGAATACAAAAACGCAAACCGCAAATGATGAGTAAATAATGTGAGAGCATTGACATTCGCCACTGGAAAGTGGAAAAGTCTGTCGATAAACCGAGCGCACAGATTTACCTATGAAAAAACGATAAGGCACGAACGTCATTCTAAAGGTATTACCTCGCAGTGCGATAATGTTTGAAATAACCTGCGGCCGCGGAATCTAAAATAAACAGCTTTTTACGCCAGAAGACAGCTCCCCGGTAACGATAATTTTAGAGTATACTTGAAAACCTCGCGCACATCAGTTACGAGAACTGGCAAAAAAGTAGCATCGATAAAGTAAGAAAAATGTAATTCCGCGAGAGCGGGGAATTCGGCCCGAGCCGCGTTGCACACGTGAAATATTCCGTTTTCAAACAAAGCACACTTGGTTTAATGCTCGCAAGTACCGGCAAGCAATGACCTACTCCGAAACTCGGCGGTGCACGTATAGAGGATCCTCGCGCGCATCCCCGCGCGCCGCGGGCTCCACGACTAAATTTCAATTTCAAGACGTTTCCTCGCGTCCGCGCAACAATTCTGCCAGGGAAAGAGAAGGAAGCGGTAAAATTGTGCAGGCGCTCCTCGCCGGCGATGAAGAAACAACAAGCGGGAAAAAAGAAAGGGAGGAAAGAGCTGCGAGGAGTGAGCGGCGTTTTCGAGAAGCGCGCGCGGCCGGGATCAAAAGGAGGGTTGGAGAGAGAGAGAGAGAGAGAGAGAGAGACCGGCGAGCGTATTGTGAACTCGGTGCATATTTATGAGTTTTCGGCTTGTAGCAACCCCTCCGATGAAATATGTACCGGGGGCCACATCCTGTCAAACTGTTTGCTCTCTCTCTCTCTCTCTCTCTCTCTCTCTCTCTCTCTCTCTCTCCGAGTCGAGTTTTGCGCGCCCGGCTCTGCCGGCCAATAATCTCCCGGCAATATTGAGAGCGGCGAGGGAACACGGGACGTTTGATAATATTTGTCGAACGCATCGAAATGAGCTTTATTACTCGCGATTCTTTCAAAAACATACGCTTTTGATTACGAGGCCGTGTAATCGGTATTAGTTACGACGAGGAGCCCTTGAACGTTTAACAAGTTGTATTTATGAGCGTGCTGCCTATTTATGCATAAACCCCAGCGACCAAATGCAAAAAACGGAAGCGTTAAATATTCCTGCTTTATTCGACGATCGAGCCCGCATTCGGGCCTGTCCGTCCGAAAAAGCCGGCGACGAAGGGGTGGCTCTCGAATCGCGGCGCGAATGATTCGATTAGGCAGGCGCGGCCGACGAGAGGCAGAACAATGCAATTTTCATAATGAACGAGCCGTGATACGCAATTTTTTGCGCGAATGCCGGTCGGACTGCGAAACGGAGCAAGTGGCGCGTGGCCGCCGACGGATATGGCAGTTGCGTCGGCTAGTATGTATCTTCCGCGTCGCAAATTGCCTCGCGGAGCGAAGAGACGGAGAAAGAGCCCCGACGCCTGATCCTCTAACTGATTTTGACGCGTCGCGTGTGTGGATGAGCTTTGCTGCAAAAGGAGAAAAAGTAGTATTGGATTCATGCATAAGTATGGACGATTTCGAAGGAAATACCGACATAAATTTTACACAAAAGTAACCCATTTGCGACTGAGAGCTATAATTATCCTTATTGATTTTGGTACCCCATGGGTTCGTCGTCTTTGCCCACGTTTGGACAGTGCTTAAAATCTATATTCGTGTTTCACTGTACGAATTTAACAAATTGCATATTTTCTTTAAGGACGCGCAAGGGTAGAATTATAATATTTTAAATGTTAACGTGTACAACAATTAAATTAGCGAGAAAAATATAATTGGAATTCCAAGCCATCGACGAGTCATTCATTACCACTTGCAATCTTCATATCCCATAAAAGATCGCCCGTCAAAAAGCGAAAACAAAGTTTCCATCTGCAGATTAGCAACTAGGCATGACTAACTTCAATTTATTTCTCCTAGTTTACGACGACCTCTGGCGCGTCGACTCGCAGGGCCATCAAATCTTCCGAAAAACCGGTAAATAAAAGGCCAATTTCGCAAAAGGTCAATCCCTCCCCCCCTTCCTCTCAATTACAAACGTTAAATAACGCGGGGGCCCGCCGTAATTTCATCATCGTCGTCGTGCAGCTCTCCACGCTAAAAGAAAAAGCCAATTATTTCGGCCGCTATCGAAGAGGAACAACGCCCCCCCCCCCCCCCCCCCCCC
>UCOM01001117.1:0-49503 GCA_900474385.1 Ormyrus pomaceus
TTTTTTTTTTTTTTTTTTTTTTTTTTTTTTTTTTTTTTTTTTTTGTTTAGGAGCTTTCAAAACGGATATCGGCCAAAAATTCGACATCGAGCTCCGCTTTTAACAATATTAATAAACGATTTAATTGGCACTGGTCGGAAATCAACCGGTAGGAATTCATCCGATAAAAGAGGCGTTAATAATTCTATTATTGAAGAATTTGCTAATATTAATAGTAGTATTACATCACGCAGATTATATACATCAAATATCACACCACGGCGAGAATCATATAGTTTTTTTTCTCTAAAAAATAACACCTGCTATCTGTCGCATTATTAGTGATTTACAAGATTAGCAGAGACACTAATGAGAGTGAATAACCTATAGTTATTGCCGGGATTTTTCCTCGCGGAAACAAATCAATCTCCACGTTTCTGTTTATCCGGCCTTAATGCATCTCTGTCTTTGTTTTCTTTCGCCGCTCGTCTTCGGCGTATCTTTTTTCATTATCGTTTAATGTTGCTTATTTACTTATTTACCTCTCGTCGCTTTTTCTTCGTTATTCCTCTCTCTCTCTCTCTCGCTCTCCTTCTCGATCCATTGTTTTCTCTCGAAGCGCACGCAGACGCGCACGCACGCAGAGCTGCTCTCGGCTTCGATATCCCGGGGGAGATCATTTTCTTTCTATTCGCAACGTCCTTCAAATCCCAGATCGAGATACACTTAATTCCCCGAAAAATGCGTTTTATAAATTTGAAATGTTTCCAAAGCCTAAAAGTATGCAGTAATTAATCAAACTTTTGAATGATTCGCGAGGTCAGTTTGCGGCTCAAACATTGCATTAAACTTTGAAAATTGAATTTTTTCAATTCAGAATTTGCGCGCATAACCACGGGACAGAGTATAAAAAGCTTGTCCGACAGTTTGGCTATTTTATTTAAAAGTTCTAAAAATCCAAGTGACTCAAGGTTGCAGAAGGGTGGCAGGGAGAAAACGAAGCCAAGCAGTATGAGATTCGGTTGGGGAAGAGGGTGTTTCTCGAAAAAGTTGTGGCCCGGGGCTGCCGGCGATCGTACCGGCAGAGGTCAGAAGTTGGCCCGTAAGAAGAGGCGCTTTCGAGAATAGATTATTCCAGGTGGTTCCATCAGCGCGCGCGCGCGAGCAGCGGGGCTCGGCGCGGGGGATTTAGCTCGAGTACGGAGGAGCCGCGAGGATCTGATGTGTGCGGGGGATCGTGTGTGCGCGGAGGAAAAAGCGAGATAGAGATACGAGAAGCCGGACGTCGGACGGGAGAGCGAGGGAGGGAGATGCCGCGGAGAGCATCCTCGGGGGCAGGTCACGACCCGAACCGCCCGCTCATAGAACGGATGCAAGCCACCGAACGACCGACTCTCTCACATACATTAGGAAGTTTCTCCTAACTTTTCGCCATGAGGGCGCGCGCCGTGTCGTGGAATCGGATAGTCAAGCTCTCCGCTCAAATCCGCTCTCCCTCTCACGCCGGCACTGCTGCTGCTGCTGCTGCTGCTGCTGCTGCTGCTTCCTCTTCCGCTGCTTCTTCTTCCTTTTCATGACCTTCTTCGCCAAGCTGACGGATAAGGTCAGTCGTAAAAAGCGGGACGAAATGAAGGGCGTCGGGTTTATTTTGCCATTCGACGACTTATTGTTGAAAATCTCTGTGTACGCGGGCGAAAAGAAATAGGCGGCCGCCGAATTGAAAGTTACGATCTCGAGTTTATCCGAAATGAGATTTCGCCCGGGAAGCTCCTGCGCCCTACTCGCAACTGTCAAAAGGGAAAGGGGCTCTGTCATCTTCAGCGCATAGTGGATGTAGATTTATATTGTTCGCGTAATTGAAAAGTCCATTTTCCGACGTTAGCTCTAATGCAAACGGGCGCCTCTCCCGGCGTATTAAACTTTCATGACGCCCTGCTAAAGTTGCTCGTTTTTTCCTCGCGCCCTCACCTCGGCATAAAACGGCGATTCCTCGCGTCTACCTAACACGCGACTCCTGGGAGGAAAGAAGAAGAAGAAGAAAGAGAGCAGGGAAGGCGGTAATCTCTCTCGGGCATTAGATCGAAAGCTCGAGAAGCGCTTGTAGTCCACAATATTTTGCTGGATTAGCATGGCAATAGGAAAAAGCGGACGCCTGACGGTGACGTCGAGGGTTGTAAGAGCGAGCGGCAAAAAAGACGAGGGGAAATAGGTGCAAATACACGCGGGAATCGCCGGCACTCCGGCTATTCTCGTTAACATGCTAATTTATTGTACCGCTAAATTTCGAGTCGGCTCCCCTGTTATCTCGCCACCCCCTCTCTCTCTCTCTCTCTCTCTCATTCGTCCTCAGTCCGCGCTTTCTCTCGATATACAGCGCAATTTATGTTATACACTAAAAGACAAAGCGGCTGAGCTAAAAAATATTTTAGCCAGCTGCAGCGAGTGTAATTGTTGTTTCTGGTAACTCGACTCGAATAATGCATGAATCTTCGAGTTTGTCTAGGCTGAAATAATGCTACAAGCACCAAAAAGAAACTTTAAAGCAAAAAATAATTTTGGAGGGGTTAATCAAACATTTTATTTGTAATTACTCAAGAGAGATTGGAGAGAAGGACGGCGTAAGTTTGCTCAGTCAAGACTCTCCGCTCTGGGAAAGCCGCTTTTTCCGGAAGCATTAGCTAGGTTTCATTTTTATTGTTCATTATGAGGCGCTTTAAGGTCTAAAGCTCATCTTCCTCCCCGGGCGCATTCATAAATTTGAATTTGCCCGGGAGGAGCGGCCCGGATTCGTCGCCTCGTAATCTCAACGACGGCGCCCCGCCCCGGCTTAGCTCGACTGTCCAGCTCTCTCTCTCTCTCTCTCTCTCTCTCTCTCTCTCTCGCGTGTTTAAGCTCGCGTGCGGGAACTTTAAACTTTCGACGATGTTCATCGAAGCCTCGACAATTACCCGGGAATGCCGGCTGCTCTAAAATTTAATTTTCGCCAATTACCCGCCGGCCAATTATTAATTGAGCCGTTAAATTTTCGCATTTCCCCGGCCGCAGTAATAACTTTACAGTTACGTCGCTTTCGAGGTGGCGGGGGAGGGGGAAAAAATCGTAAAGTTTTATTTACGAAACTTGCGAACGCCTCTCTAATCAAGCGAGCAAAGCAGTAAAAAGCCCGAAAAGGGTCAAGCAGATGCTTGCTTTTCGACTGGTCAGCCGGGGTCGTGGAAAAGGTGCCGCGCGCTCTTGCGCAAATCACGGGCTTTAATTTGCACAATAAGCCGCGCTTAAATTAGCCGTACCACACGCCCTCGCGCATATACACACAAAGCAGGACAATAATTCCCGATAGCGCGGCTGGCGCGCGCCATAACGGCCGAACTGTAAATTGATACTTAGCTGTATTTACATTGGCCGAGCCTTAATGCCCCGCCGTAATAATCGCGACAAGCCGGGCCCCGAGACTTAGATATAACTCCCGGTGCGAGTATAAGTGGGATTATTGGATGACTTTTGGGTTACGGCAGGCGCTGCGAGGGCCGCTCGAAGAGCCCGGAAATCAGATCTTCGAGCGCACCGATAATAATTTAGCCGGGATAATCCCTTTCCCTCTCACTCTCGGCTAGGAAACAGCAGGGGGATTTTCCACATTTCTTCCGAGCCTGAAGATTCTTTAATTATATACTCGCAATCCGTATCGGAATTCGCCGAGAGCTTCCTTTTTGGGTTAAACGTTGATGAACGTGCGCGAGGAATGCGCTTGATCCCGGAAGAAAATGAATATTTGAAATGTTTATGCGTAAAAGTAAGACGATGTTTCCCTTTACTAACGAGCAAAGAGCTCTCGACCTTTGACTGGCGAATTTTGATGAAACTTTAAGTAAGCACTCCTAAAGAATTAATATTCCTTTTCTACCACTTTATTTTAAAGCAAAATTTTATCGTAACTTGGCTTTTTCATCAAATAATTTACCTCTTATTTACGTTTCTCGGGAATCTTGATTCAGTTAGCTCTGCGAAAGTCAAGTTTTGCCGATACTTGATTATAGGGGCATCGCCGCAGAACGTTATGATTCAAGTTATAACGGAACGGAATTTCAATTATTAAGCATCAAGGGAAAATGAATCCTCTTGTGGAGGTGACAATGATATAATCCAGTGTCAAAGTAAAGTTATCGCTATATAGGGTCGGCCGTGGTAACCCGATAATCCGGAACTTTAGCCTCCGCCATCTATTTGAGAAAGCAAATCATTTAAAGGCCGAGATAGCGCGTCTAAACTGATATTTATAATGCGAGCTTATTCAAACGCGTACCTCAAGTTCCACTTTTTTTCGTCGACCGGCAAAATCTACAGTTATAACGGTAGTATTCTAGGGAATAAACAATTCTTTGTGCGGTCGCGAAATGGTAATCATCATAAAGTTACGAATTGAGCACGCTATATTTAAAACTCAGGCGTTAGAACAATTCTTGTGATGGAGTCCCTTAACTTAGCCGCGGCACAAAGGAACAAAAGACGATGCTAGCGATGAATCAGAAATTTCGAAAAGCTCTTACCAATATTACTATTGCCTTTTTAGGAATTTTTATAACGCACAAAGGACGCGTAATAAATTAAATAATAAAATCAGAATTTTTCTCCAAGTTTCCTCCAGCGCTCGTTACTCGACCCGAGCATTGAGAAAGCAACTCCCATAATTAAGTGATATTTCAGCTCCACGGAAAAGTTCCCGAGCTGCAGATATTTAGCCGTTATGCAATTGCCTTGCGCGCGTCCATAAAGCAATCCGGGGTCAAAGGGCAGGCGGCGGTGGCGGCGCCGAAGAAAGGAGGGAAGCCAGGCGCGAGGTAAAAGGATGTTCGCAAAATTAATCGATTTATCAAATCGGCCGCTCATTTATACGCGTACGGTCGCTCTGCCCCGGCGCGCGTATATATATATATATATCTTCCAACAGCTATAAAAGCCGGCTCGCCGCGGCGGGAACTCGCGATTAGCGACCGGCCCGGAAGTTGGCTCGTATGTTTCCGGACGTTATTTCGAAACAGGGAATTATTTCGGGCGAACTTTTGACGGGACCCTGATCTGAATACCGAGCGCCCCTATACATTTTAGCATGCGCCCCGAGTGCGCCGCCGCACTCGACACACCGGAGGGATATATATACTTATAATTCTCTTAGCGTCCGGGGGCTGCTGCAGCGCGACGTTAAGTAGCCCCCGCTGAAAGGGAATTAATTCATCAGGAGGAATTCACCTAGCCTGCAAACCCAGACTTGCCCTGAGCAGACTCAGGTTTGGCAACGTTCATTATTGAAGAGCCACCTGTGAATTATTGAGATCTGCGCCTTGGCTAAGCTATCTTGCTTTTGTCTTTTCAGTTTTGGCCGACGGTTGCTTTTCTTCCCACAAAATGTCATTGGGAAGGGAAATTAATTTCCAGAAAATTTAGGAAATGTGCGCTCGAAAGTTTTCAAAGAGCAAATGTAGGTCTGCGCTCTCCTCCTGGATTCTGCATGCTGGATTACTTTTAGCGTTGATAAATGGTTGTTCTCGAATGCCGAATAAATTGAGCGAGGCAAGCAGTGTTTGGAAATTTCGGTCAATGCTTTCGGAAAAAATGAAATTTAATTGGAAACTTTGTGTTACGTACACGAGATGCTTCTGAAAAACTGTATTGGACAATTTATCAAAAGTAAATACCTGATGATGAAACAGAGTATCTTTTTTTCAAAAATAATATCGATATGACGGAATGAGCATCAATCGAAGCATCAATCGAAGATTATTAACAAAATGGGAATATTTTTTAATTTCAAAATTCTTTTTCAATGAATTTCGCAAAAATGCAGGAACGAATTGACAAAGGAGGTTATATATCTGAAAAGAAATTCCCCGCTTTCACGCGTTCGCGTCAATAGTACAGGAATTCAATAAACAAGATTTTTACTCTTCCGAAGCAGAGCTCTGAAATCGCTTCAGCGTGAAAGAATCGCGACGTAAATTTCTCGAAGAAACGAAGCGTCCCGCGCACTCGTCAACAAAGTATGCGCATAACGTCAGAGTCCCCGGCGCGCACAAAGGTGTGGATGTAAGGCCCACGGGTTCGGACGATGCATCTCGGGGAGGCAGCGGCCGCTACGCCCCGCGCAATTTGTCAGATCGAGCGCGAGCCGAGCTTTATCCGTCGGGTCGATCTAATATTTGCAAACGGCGCGCGCACGCATGCGCGAAAAACGAGCGGCCATCAGTTAGAGGTTGTTAGAAATCTAGTAACCGGTAATCCGCCGCCGACTGGGGATTAGACTTGACGGCACTTCCGGGGACTCCGTGGGCCTTCGACAGCGACAAACGAGAAGGAACGTAGGAACGTTTGAAATTCGATGAAAATCTCCGGCGAACAAAACAATTATGTGCGAGTCGGAGGGAGAGAGGGATAGAGAGAGAGAGAGAGAGAGAGAGAGAGGCGCTGCTTTACGTAATCCCCGCGTGCTCACGTCTCAATAATTCACCTTCGCCTTCAGCCGCGCGCGGCACCTTCGCTTTTCTTTCAGGCACTTCCTCCTCGGCTCGTTTATCATCGACTTTTGCTCAAAAGAACGGATTACACAAACTAATCGCCATTATAAACTAGCGCCAGTCGCATAATATATTATAATTGAAATGTACCTCCAAGTGAGGAGGCTATTTATATTTTACTAGAAAAATCGCCCAGTGAATCGAAAGTTTCCTCAACGTGTCTATAAGAGGAAAATAATTCGCATTCGAATTCAATCAACGGTCCGGTATTTTGTAACGCGCAAGAGATAACTTTAAGCTTATGCAGTCGGAGAAGAAATTTGAACTATTGGCAAGAAAGTCGGCTTACGCTTGGCCGATAGGAAGGGTCTGTTATGAGTCAGAGCGATGACGCAGGGTGTAAAGTACACCCACTCCCCGGTCCCGTTACGTTTTATGCATTCTTTATCTCGGCTAACGAAGAGGGAAAAAAAAGTCGCCGGCACGACTCTCCTTCTTGCGGTGGTTTTACGTCATTTATAAGTGAAACATTGCGCGAGCGCTTCATCGATGCCCAGGCCCTACGGTAAAATAAACAAGAGCGGCTTGTTTTGGATAATGTTTCAAGTCGAAAGTGCACGACGGGGACGCCGTGCATTTCGTGCCGTCCTTTTTCCCCCGAGAAAGCCAGAGCCCGCTTATTATTTTCCTGCCGAGAAAGCAAAGAGAGAGAGAGAGAGAGAGAGAGAGAGAGAGCAAAGTGGTTTTCTGGCGCGTAGAGTAATCGGAAGAAAAACAGCGGCGAGTACTGCACTAAGTCTTCCTCCGCCCTGGAAAAATGAGCCGAAGAATGAAAAGTAAATAAGAATCTGACTAAACAACGCCGCGAGTCTTGCCGCGTTTTGTTGCGCTCATATTTTCTCAACAAGCTTTTCCGCTGCGAGCCGCGAGCCGCGCGATCATGCATATCCGATACTCTTACTCTCGGCATTAGAAATTAGCGGCCGCTCGAAGAATTATTCCTGTAAGGAGCTTTCGACTAATGGATGAAAGTGCCGGCCTTGAATTATTAACGCGACTAATGCAGTTAATAACGTTGCGAGTCTGTAATCTTGTAAATAATCGCAAAAACTAGCATGATGGTGAAGGTACTTGGGATCTTTTCGAAAAGCTTGCTGAAAATAATTAAACCGAGATTGGAGGAGCTTTTTTAATTAAAGAACTTTCATTCCTGGGAGATTAAACAAAAATATTTAAGACTTTCGGCGCAGTCGGGCTCTCAAAGCGTTCCTCCCTGGTTTAAGGTTTTCCAGATATGATTTATTAAAATTGAATGAAAATTTAATGCCAGCTTATCGCGTAATTCTAGACAAAAATACTGCACAACTCATTTCCCGGGGTACAATGAAAAACTTAATAACTTGGCCAGGCTAAGAAGGGGATAATGGAGCGCAGAAAAAGCGTAACAACTTTATAAGGCATCGAGTTAATTGTCATGCCATGGGAAGGGGCGAAACGCCAATTTATTATACACGGAAATCGATCTTGTTGAGCGAATTATTACTGCCAATGCTCGCGACACAGCTATTAAAAGAATCTCGGCGGGCAACGGTATAACAAAGGCTAAACCTTCCCCCTAAAAATGATTAGTTCGTGACTCATCGCGGGCAATTAACTGTGAAACTGTCAGGATCCATAGTGTCCCGGCGACTGAGGGAACGGCGATAAGGGCCGGACACCGATGAGGAAGAGGGAGCCGAGAGCTCTCGCTAATCGAACGCGGAAAATCGTGATCGCATTAGCTGCTTATCCCCCCTCCCCCCCTCCGGCACGTCTCTGCGAGCGAAAAGAAAGGCGGCGCGGAATACTCCATTGCGGTAAATCGTCGCGGATTTTTCCGTCGAACGAGCGCGTTGCGTCGGGAATAAATAAAATTCGCGGACTCGGTGACTCTGCTCTCTCTCTCTCTCTCTCTCTCTCTCTCTCTCTCCCTTTCGCTCTTTTTGGCTGCGTCGGCGGGAGATTGGCAGCCGTCCAATTCGCCGGTGGCTTTTTTCGCGCGGAACCCTCTTTTTTCAGGGCTGGCCAAGCCGGAGCCAGTAAACCGCAGGAATTGTTGCCTGATTAACGATATAGGTTTTCATATTTCGTCGAGAACGAGGCAAGTATTTTGACTGAAAGCTCAGAGATCCGCTCCTTGCTTCTCTTTTTTTTTTTTTTTTGCTTCCTTATAATTCGCCGCGGCCAAAGAAAGCTGGCTGTCGTTATTTTCCGGTAGACCGGTCAAATACCTAATTAAATTATTCATCCAATATCTGATATCGGCCCTTTTTCCCTCGATAACTTGAATACTTTTAAGAGGGCTGTGTATACCTCGCGTAAGCGCCTCCCTCCCTTCAAATCGCGTAAAAACCTCGAGATTATTATATAATAATGTAATATTTTTTTGTATTAGTTTTATATTTATATATTCAATTTTTTATCCAATTACATCACGCCTTTACTCTTCAGTCTCATCTGATATTAAATTTTTTAAGATGTTAAAAAAGCTGATAAAAATTAATTTATATATTTTTATATTAATATATAAATTAATATATTAATTTATATATATTTATACTAAATGGATTTATTAATCGCTTTGCTTTAATATAGAAAATTCACGCCCTTTTGCATGAAAAAATTTTGATGAGAAAATTGTTCCCCCGCTTTACAAACTATTAATAAACTTCATAACAATGGAATGAATATTAAAATTCTGGGAAAAACTGAAAAAGAAACGTTCACAAACGGTCCCATTCCATTAGCGAAAGGTGCGCAAACGACGGCAGCGAAGGAAAGCAAGCGCTCGAGATATTCGCGTATATATCAGGACGCGATAAAAGTTTAGCGCTCATTGGAGCGGGGCGTGCACATCGGGCTAGACGTGACGAATGGGCCGAGCTCCTCTCTTTGCCCAGGGAAAACTGCAGGGCTCCAAACGCGGGACATCTATTACCCGCGCGCCATTATTCCCTGTTTCGAGTTTTATCAAAGCAAGTTTACAACTCCATACGTGCATTGCGAAAAACTTTAATTAGGGGCCCGAGATAACGGAGGTGGGGTGGCTGAAGGGGCTAGAATCGGAAGAGCCTCGCGGTCGTTGCATATTTTATGCAAACGAGCCGTTGGCAACGCCGTTAATTGAGCCTCGCCAAGGAAAAATCTCCGAGCCGAGCTGCGTCGAAAGCGGCGGCGTTTCATATTGGCCATTGAAATTCCGCAGCTGCTCCGTTAATCAATTAGAAAATTAAAACTTGCTCGTCGCGGTAATGGCGTAAGGTAAGCACGAAATCGTTGATCAATTAGGAGAGAACCGGATAAGTCGATGGAAAACTTGCCCGCGCTCTTCACTTTCGTCCGCTCGCTCGCTTTTGTTCTTTTGCGGCGACGGTGATTCCAATGAAATTTCTCGGGCAAGAAAAACTCCAGAAATACCCCGGCGCTGGAAAAAGAAGTTTCGCGCGCTCCTCCTCCATTCTCCTTTCCCTGCCTCCTCTACGTGCGACGACAAAATTATTCTTATTGCTCTTTCCTAAATTTCGTAATTAGCTAAACGAATTTATGCTCCGCCCTTTTTCTTAAACTTACCTTATTAACAATAAGAGGGCATATTACTGTTTTAATGACAAATGTCGTTCCGTTGAGAAGAATCATTGAAAATAGTCAGCGCGCAATATGAGGAGAACTGTAAAAAGCAAGGAATGTATCAAACGCTATCCTCGCGCTGGACAATTCCCTTAGAAAAAACAAAATCCAATTAAAAAAGTTGGTCGAGGCTGGCAGAGAGACTTACGCCCGAGAGCAGCGAAGGCGCTCTGTTGAGCCAACATTTGCAAAGGAAGAAGCGTCCGGCGCTCGTTACGTAGCACTCGTGTCTGTAGCCGGAGGATTCCGGCAGCAAACGAGTCGACCTTGCAAAAATGTCGACGTCTTTATGGCGCCAAGGACAGCAACAATGGGCCAAGGGGTCAGAGCACTCCACCTTGGCCAGGGGAGAGAGAATAATGGAGTTCGCCGGCAGGTACAGTTAGTTCGCTCCGACTCGTGCTCCGGTGCATTATCTGCTCGAATTCCCGGGCGGCCTTGTCCTTCCGCGCGCACGTCAAATGGCCCTTTCGCAATCTACACCTCGGCTCCGAAGGCGCCGACAGGGGCCAACTACGGCTCGCCGCCTCTGAACTTTACTTCTTCGATAATCAGAAGCGCTCTACTGCTTTGGCAAACTTTGCTCCGCAGTAATTCCCGCTTTACGTCGTTGCCGGGGATTGGCCTCGGAACGAGCCCCGGATTTGTTTGCGTCGCGAGATCTCGAGTGTGATTTTCTGAGGACATTCGATTTTGCTCCTCGAACCCCAATCCCCCCTTTTTTTTTTTAATGAGCGAGACCGATATTTCATTTCTTCGATATTCCTGCCTGTAGCGCTGTTTTAAATTTGATTTCGCAATAATGACCAATTTTAATATATTAATGTCTCGTAATACACGAATATCATTCAATGGCCCCGTTTCATTAAATGTTCAGTTTAGTTTATTTCATTATGCTTTATATTGAACAAAATTCGTTTCATTGTAACGAGTTGCTTAATTCATACGAGCAGCAGTAATTATGATTAAAACGTACATGAAAATGTAAAATATTAAATGAAATAATAATAAGTATACATAATTAATATAAGTAATCCTAAAACAGAACAAATTGTGAATTTACATGCAGGTAGCTGGCGTTATTAAAGTGCGTCCGTGAATTACCCGAGCAGTATGATTCAATATAAGCAGTGAATTTAAGACGGCAATAATAGCAACACATTATTAGCTGGCACGGAGCGCAAAAACAATTTACTTAACGGATTTTAGGAGCGCATAAAGCTCGGAGCCGCCGTAAAGCAACTTTTCTCTCTCCTTCCTTTCCGCGGCGCAACAATTAAAGCGGAGCTTTTTGTTCGGAAGCGAGCCATTACTTTTATCGGCGAGTTTTTGCCGTCAGCGCCGCGCCGCTCGAAACATGCAAAACACCGTGAAATTCGTAACGGAGGGGGAGGAAGAGGCCGTCCAGCTAATGCCGAAAGTCGCCGGGGGTAACGAGTCGCATAAACGAAACTCGGACAGGCCGTTAAACGAGCCGTTGAACGGGCAGTTGCTCGCAATTATTGCGCCGGGCGGTCTCGAATTCGGCGGCGTCGTTTGGCGCAGAGTCTCGATATTCCGCAGCCTCGGCCGGCGTAGATACAATGGACACTTTGCCTGCCTCCGCCCAGCGGTGATCAATAAAGCGCCAGTCGCGGCCTCTTAAAGGCTCCGCTCTCTCTCCCTCTCTCTCTCTCTCATTGTGTATAAGTGCGCCCGCGTGTGTGCAATTTCCTATTGTCCCTACTCTCGGGCTGCGTCTGCTTATGTAACTAGCCATTAAAAGCCACGCTCGCCCACAGCAGCAGCAGCGGCAGCGGCAGCGGCAGCGGCAGCAGGAGTAGCAGAAGCAGCTATAGACAAAGCGGGGAGCGCGCATCTCGTGAAATTCCACGGGAGAATCGCCATCGGAGATTGAATCTCGGCTCCCTCTCGCCTTTTTCGCGAATATCTCGGCGCGCTGCTTGCGCCGCTTCGAGATTTATCGTGGCGAACAGTTGGCGCGTTTGTCTTGGGCTACAGGTCGCTTTTATCTGCCTCGATCCGCAGCCGCACAAACGAACATTCTCCGCGGCATTTTTGTCGCGCGAGCCACCGACTCTACCCGGCAGGTGCTCTCTCTCTCCCTTCTCCCCCTCCCGCTCTCTCTCTCTCTCTCTCTCTCTCTCTCTCTCTCTCTCTCTTCCTCTGTTTCTCTTTCGCGCGCGCACCGAGACTCGCCAATTTTGACGCTACAGCTTCTTCCGCTCGCTCTTTGCGTGGGTGTGGTTTCCGCTCGCCTCCATATTGTGCAGCTATCGAGCGGCCCGCTGCAGAGCCAGGAGCTCAGCCGGAGAACGAGTGACGCGAGGAGGAAGATATTGGACGGACCGAGGAAATGGAGAGGCGAAAAAAGGGTCTCGATGCTTTTTCCCTCCCCCCTTGCATATAGGTAGGTGCATGCGAAACTCGTCGAACCGACACCTAATAGAAGCTCGGCTATCTAATGAAACCAATAAGCGTGAAGGAATGCACGCCGGCCCGAGGGAGAAGAGTATCCCTCCGCTCCTCTCCCTGCCCTGCGCGGCTACACTGTCTTTACTCCTTTTTTCCAATTCCCAACTTTTCTTTTGAGACTTTTGCTTTTTCCCCTCTTGAAACCCGAAGCAATATCGAATTTCCTCCAGCCGAGAAATAATTATCCTCAATGGATCCCTGGAACTGATTTTTTATTGCTTGTTTTTTTTGTTTTTTTTTTATTGCGTTTCTGCAATACATTTAGTTTTTACATTTTCGACTTTTCTTAAGTAAATCGAATATTTTTCCAAATTTTCCAAGTCAAGCATTCGAGAAACGCTCTTTATTTCCTTTAGAGACTAGCGCCTGGATATAAGCAGAGAAAAAAGATATTGAAGATTCCATAGCACCCTTTTTCCCGGGCTGCACCATTTTACTCCCTTTTCTTTTTCGCGGTGCAAAAAGGCACTGAATTCTAAAGGTGCATTCAATATTTATATCTGAGAAGCCAAGGGTAACAATTAACGCTTATTCCTCAATATTTCATATGCTTTATCATCTCGGAAAACAAAGGGGAAAACGAAACTTTAAATGAAGTTAGCACGCGAACGAGGAGCTCGTGCAAACTACATAAACTTTTCGAACTAAAAGAACAGGCTAGGCGGGAACGAGAAAATTCTGGTGTATGTAACTTTGCCGGAGAGCGGGGTATGGCCTCTTTTCTCTCGGACTTTGCTAATTAATCCTTCTTTAACTGATCGTGGAATATTTTTATTCGATAGTTACCGATTAGTCTTTCCTTGCTCGGCTCGGCTTTCAGAGCCGTTTTACGAAGGGCTCATTTAGTTTAAAAAATTAATTCGGATCGTCTCGCGAATTTCCTTGCTTCCAACTTTCACAATGTGCCCGAATGTCATTCCGTAGAATAGTTTTCTTCGTTCAAGGGTCTACTAATTGTGTAAAAGATCAGGGAAAGATCGGAAACGAAAACGTAGATTAATACCCGTTTAAGGGACAATAAAAATAAACGTACTAGATGTCGCATTACAAAATTAATTGTGCGCAATGACTCCTCTTTAGAAAAGCAGCGAGCCGTGCGGAAAGATATAGCATCGAGAAAAGTTTCGCCGGTAAATTTTCCTGGTTTCGGAAGCAGAGCCGAATCGCGGAAAAATGTTAAGAAACAGCAGAGAGGAATCAGAGAAAGTGGATGTTTATTGCATGTCCTCTGATAATCACGCTAAAGCTCTACAGTCGGCGCGAGCGAACCTCGACGAAGGATGAGGTCTCCAAAAAAAAGTAGGAGCAAAGGAAATAGAGACAAAGCCTCTGAATGGGGAGATAAGTACGGTAACCGAGCCGGTGGCTTCCGCCGGATGTTCGCATCGCTCGACGAGAGAGAGCGAGAGAGAGAGAGAGAGAAAGGGTTGGCTGCGATTCCCTTCGTACTTTCTGGCCGTGCGTGCCAATATGTACGGCTTTTAGGATAACGATCTCGGATTTCCTCCATATACATATATAACATATATCGAGCGGAGGAGATATGGAAGTCACGCTTCAAGCTCGCATGGCTCTGCTCAATTATTTTCGTTGGCCGTCGGCTCAACGAGACGCCATTAGCAAATACCTGGCGTCAACTTCAATACAGGGATATATGCCATATTTCGATCCGATTCGTTGGAGCGGTTGAGAATGCAATTAGAAGCAACTAGATGTTTCGCGCTTTAAATCAGCGATATTTATCTCGGCGCATATTCCTAATTAACATTGGCTAATATGCGCACAATCTACTGATCAAAGTCGCTGAAGGTTTAATTGTTCGAAAGGGAGCCGAGAGCCGAGCTGTTATTCAAAGCGTTCGTAAATTTGTTCGTCGGAGCGTTTGTTGATTGCTATCGGGAAAAGAATCTATTTCATTTCCGGGGGGAAAAAAAGGACCCGAGGGGGAGGGGGTAGAAAAACAATCGGAACAAGATTTTCGACGCGACGAACCGAGCGGGTGGCGACGTCCCACCGGCTGTCCTTCGCCATTTCTCGACTTTTTTAAGGGGAGCAAGATGCCAGGACAAACAGTAGCTTCTGCAGCTTGGCACAATGACTTTGCAGCCCTCTGTATATACCGGACGAAAGGAGGCTCCCGTTTTATCTCTCCCTCTCGTCCATCCCTCGCATTGTCTTCGAGCTGCGTCCCCGCTGCTATTAATTTAGCCGTAAAGAGTTTATCCCGTCCCTCAGTAATATTCTATCGTTTAAGAAAGCGCGGACAGCGAGCTTTCTTTGTCTTTTGCCGACCCCGGCGGCTCCCCTCCCCCTCCTGCTTCTTTCTTTTGCTCTTCCTATCTTTTATTCGCCGCTTGACAAAGCGTCCGTGGATAAAATAATATTATGCGAAACAATATTCAACGAAAAATGAGCCTGCCATTCTTCTCTGCCTTCAGAATGGTATAAGTAGTAATTGGATAATAGTTTCAAAGCACTGTCTTTCTAAAGGGGATTTTTGCTTGCATCCTAAAACCCATTTTTAAAATAAGAAATGTATTCTTCGACGGTCTAGTTCTCTCCCATTAATCCGGCGGAAAATATTATTGCCTATATTTTTCTGCTGTAAAAGTGCACACCCACTTTTACTAATTGTAAGATTGATTAAACTTCTAGCAATGCTGCTGCCCTTTAACTGAAAGTCCCGAGTAGCTGCGGGGACAGATGTGGTCCTCGGCGCTAATTCAAGCCAACAAGTTGATGCTGACCGATAATAATATTCCATTAAGGCAGCGAGGCCCCATACATCAGCGGTCGTCACGCGGAATCCCTCGGCGTATATGGCTTCCACGGGGCGCCGATAGCATCTACATGAGGCGTTAATTACGTAGCGTCCTACCGCGTTACACCACCGACGCGGCGGCGTCGTCGGCGGCGGCGACCACTCGAGAGATATCTTCGAGGCGGAGGTGGAGGGTATCCGCCTCACTCGCAAATATAAGATCAAATTCCCGAGCTCTCGGCTCTCTTTTTCTTCCTGCGTGAGGCTCGATCTCTCTATAGCCAAGGCTGCGCATACCAACGGCGAGCGAACAACTGACCGACCGGCTCAGCTGACGCCCGAGAAAATAACAACACGGCTGCTGCTGCTGCTGCCCGTTGCCGCGTCGATTCGCGGCGAACCTGCTCGTGAACCTTTTTTCCCCCCCGAGATTCATCGATACTTTTCTAGAAATTGCCTTCGCTTCTGCAGCGATTAATGCGAGCGGAATCCAGCTCGCGACGCACCATTGCTTTCGAATCAATCTTTCGATAATATTGCTTACACCAGCCTCAGAAATAGTTTACATTTTTGTTCCTATTTTTTTTTTTTTTTTAGCAGAAAATAATCTGTTTCTCTTTAAGGAACTAAAAGCATTTTACTTCATAATAAATTAAAGGTTACTCACCGCAAATTGCGCTCGCCGATCAGTAAAAGCACCGTGCGGGTGTGATCTGAAAAGAAAAATTGGTTTAACCAAACGAACAAACACTTTGCTGCAAGTGTGACCAAGGACTACGATTCGAAAAAAAAGGTTCGGATAACAGGTATCGATGTATTCCCGGCCGAATAAAATCGTCCGAATTTATCCGCCAAGTTACAAGCAATTGATTTAGCCATTATTCGCGAGCTTTAACTTTAGCTCTACTGCGGTTTAGCTATTACCGACCGTTTTAACTTGCACGGGCTTTATTACGCAGATTTCCCACTGAATTATAAATCGCGCTCTCCGCTAAACGCTAATAGACGTAGTCGATATAAATCTCGAAAAGGGGTTTTCCTTGCGCGCATTAAACTAGCATTATACAAAGCGCGATTCGAAAAGGACGGAAAAAAAGCTTCGGAGAAAAAGTGCGGGTTGAATTCGCGCTCGGCAGAATGAAAATTCTCGCAGTCAGTTTCCAGAGGGTGCGCAAGAAAAATACAGAATACATTAATTCTCCGTCGATCGTCTTTCTCGTTCTATTTATTTGTTTCCATCTCTCTCTCTCTCTCTCTCTCTCTCTCCCTCTTTCGCTTTTCGCGACCAAACGAAAGAGAGAGAATTCGCACACGAGACGCGGGTGAATAAATTTCCGCATCAGGCTCGGTCTGCACCAGTTAATGGATAAAATTACAAACTCGCGTTTAATATTTACACGAACGCGCCTAACCTCGTCGTTAAACTTCGTTTCGTGACGTTTTATCAGCTGTTTCGTGCTCAAAATGGCGTTAAAGATCTAATCTTTAATGAGTTTTATCGGCTGGGAGCATCTCGGCAGTCGCCTATTGCGCTCTTTATTAATGTCCGTTTTCACGTAGGATGTGACGTAACAAACATTAATTATTCATATGATATTTCCTTTGAAATAGTGCGTTCTATAAATATTCAGAACAAGAGCAAGCATTCCCGCTTGCCTAAAAAACATTAAGCTTGCGTCTGGCCTAATGATGAGCCCCTCTAAATAGAATATGATGAATCACGTAACGGGATTCCAACGCGAGTCTTGAGTCTCTAAAAAGTCTGTTTTTGCCGCTCTGCGAATGAAAAAGGCACCGGAGCTATTTAGTTCAAAAGCGAAAACAATACTAAATTTAGAATAGAAATTTTGATATTAAAACACAATTAATCTCAATTGAAATAAAAGAAATATATTGAGCAGCGCTTGGGCCATTTTCTAAAAAGTATCAATCTGCCAGTTTTTATCTTTCAGCAGCAAGGAACCGAAATAAATTTCCATTGGCGCCACGCTAATGGGTTGAACGCGGAGAAAAATTGGTGAACGATCGATAAGGCGATATACTTTGCGTCCGGTTCCGCCGGTAATAACGGTAATAACCGTAACATTAATAATTAGTTCTCCCAGCAGGCGAAGAAGTGCCAAGACGGTGAAAGGTAGCGTCTCTTCTCCTGCGAGACTCGCAAAAGGAAGCGGAAATCGGAGGACATGCACGAGCTTCAGATCCCACGGGGCGAGTTTCCCGGATTTTTCCTGGAAAATCCCGGATTTTTCGGCTCGAATTACCGCCTTCGCCTTTCATTATGCTAATACACTTTTATCTGTCTCCAGCGGAATTAGCAATTCCGATCGCACGCTGCTTATTCCGATTACCAGAAACATAGATTACGCTCGCCTTTAATAAACTGCAATAACGTGTTTCGCTTGGGCCGTATACTCAGCTGAAAAGCAGAATTATCGGCAGGCTTTCTTTACAAGTGCTGGCTTATAAATCGATACGACGACTGAATTTCAAATGCCGATCATCCGATTAAAAAAAAAAAGCAGAACATAAACAACACTCGAGGGTAAAAGCACGCAAATGTGCTTTGAGTTTTAATACCGAAAAGTATATCTTCCGATAAATACTCGGATTTAAATCGTTAAACTTTATTTCGTACGCACGAAATAAAGCCCGGGCAGTCATTATTTCCGCGAGGTTCATTCGGTGAGCCAAAGGTGCACGTATCGAAAAAGCGGACAGGCCGGCAAACCACTATCTTTCTATATTTGTGACTCTTATTCGATTTCTGCCGGAAAAGAGGCTGATCGAGGAGCGCGGACGTTATCTACCGGCCGCCCTATTCTCTCGCTCCGTACGAAACTTGACAGCGCGGTTTCGTGCCGGCAACATACGTCAATCCACGTTCGACTTTCCACGTTCCGGCGGATACGCACTGCCTGCTGTTGTCGGTGGAAATTCTACGAATTAATACACGCAGACTCTGCAAAGCGCACGGAATTATTTTCAAGCTCTTGAATGGCTTTTCACAATTAAACGATCACCGCGCTTTTTTTCATTGATTCGAGTTTGATTTGCAGTATGAAAATAATTATTGGTAAATTTGTCGTCATACTTTATACTATAAATAATCGATGCTTCGAACGTTTAATTAAAACGGACCATGAAGAGAAATTAATTGACGTTTTGCAAACAGACAATGCGCATAATTTTAGGTGGATTTTCTTCGAAAATTTAACAAACACATTTCGAAATAAAGAAATGAATTTATTTCAAACTTTTATTTTCGCAGAGAATTCAAATGAACCAAAATCATTTACAGCCGACGGAGCACCGCGAGATAAAGAAGCGAAGAATGCCGCAAGCTCGGCACTCAATCCCCCTTGAATTTTCGCCAATTTCGCTCGATCGGAGCATCAGGAACGAGCCCAAGTTGCCTGCACTCGGTTCGTAGAAGGCAGCTGCAGCCCGCGGAATCTTGCGGCTTACCGCAAAGCGCGCGCCTTAACTGCCCGGGCAGCAGCGAAAGTGGTGACATGCAGCGATTCGCGGCCGAATAAAAGCTCCAGCCGCGTATATAAATTTTCTCGGCCTCCTCGGCCGTTATTACTATCCGGCGGGGCATGCATATTTATGCGCAGGCGCGTTAAAGTGCCTCGTAACTTTCGCGCTTTTACTACTGTGACGATCGCGGCGCGCGGCTGCCTCGTCATTAAGGAACGGGCCACTATTTCGCCCCCGCGACGTCGCGTTGAATAATTAAGACCGTATTATTTCGCGCGGCAGTAAACGTCCACGGCGTTACGCGCGGCGATCGACGCGACACGCGACCGCCCCCCCGGCCTTGTTCACCTTTCGCTTTTATTGTTTCGAGCGCTTTATTTTTACGAGCCTGCACCTCGATGTTTAATCCGCCTGGGCTAAGCGGCTTCTGTCACCCTTTCACGCACTTTTCAATACCCTTTCTCAAGTTAAGGTTGTAACGTTTTTTTTTTTTTTTTTTGTTTTTTACATTTTAATTCCTTTTTTTCATCGTTATTTCTGAAAAGATTTGCAAATTCTGGAATATACTTTTTCGGCAATCATTTCTTTTATATCTGAAAAAAATACATCAGATTGAAAAATCGATTTTAACGCCTTTTTTATGGCAACGAATCACCCTAAAACGAAAGGTTTTAAAATTTTCCACGTTTACCCATCATTATTACATTTTTATGCCAAGCGGACTTTATTGCGAGTTGATAACTGCTGTGAGAAACTGTAAAACCTTCACAACTGGTATATAAAGTCTTTAATTCTGTTTTTTTTTATGTTTAAATATTGTGCTAACGGATTCAGATGATTCCTGTTTGTTAGATGTAATCTGCTTAACGCAATCTGCAAGTGCATAAAAGAAGCTAAAGTTGAGTAAAACTAAATCTGTTTTCCACAGAGGGAGGTTTAGTGAGTTGCAAGTATTACTCACGTATACCGGTCTTGTCGCACCCGACTTCATCTACTTGTTTCTTATGAACTTAGTATCTCACGATATGTCCACAACTTTCAGTGCATTATTTTCCGATTTCACCAGATTGTAAATTAAATGTACAAGTTTTACGGTTTTATATTTTCAATGTCATTATTTGTATTATACAAGCAAACTAGTGAGTCTAAAATTGCAATTCCTGCTTTGACTAATGAGCCTGAAGTTTGCATCGTTGGAGTGCAACGAAAGTAATATAAAACTGATTTGATTCCAGGTTTGTATTGATTTTTGTATGTATTTTTATGTTTTGTATAATAAGCTGACTTCAGCAGCTTCATGTAATTGTGCGAAACTGTTTCCAACGATGCAACCTTTAGACTCGTTTTGACTAAAATAGATGAATTGTCATTCATAAATTCCATATTATGTTGGCAGATTTTTACCGCTTAAAAACTAGTTTAGTTCTTGAGCTTAAAAAATGATAACCCTCTTGTTTATGGCAAAATTTTGAAACTTCCAACGGAATTAATTACGAATAGAGAGCTGAGACAATTGCTTTAGCCGTAAAATTTATTTTTATTGGTATAATAATCGCAAAATAACCGGTTACTCGGCATTATTTTTACTATAAATGTCGCGATAAATTTAACGCTATCGAAACAATTGCAATATAACTCCGTACGCGCAGCCTTTTATAATCGTAAAGTTATGTTTATCGGCGCAAAGTTTCGAGTGCATTACGAGCGTCCTAATTTATCATCTTGGGCGTTAATCGAGTTTGACGGGATGTAAAAGAACGTTCATCATTAAATATTGTCGCGTTTAATATTAAAACCCGATAAAAGAGCTCCCCACCGCTTAATCCCGAGCTACACACCGGACGGATCGCCGCTACATCATGAACACGTCACACCATACAGCCCGTGGCTTGGTTGATGGACATTACGTACATTTTGCGTAAAGCAATTGTGTGCATGAGCTAAAGGACTTGGGTATGCTGGATTAATAATGCGAATTGAATAAGTGCTGAAAATTGTGCAGCTTGAATCCCGAATTGAAATGATTATCTAACGAGATGTTGGAATAAAAACTTAATGGTCAGATTTCAAGTCTCAAAATGATCCAACGACGTCTTTTTCACATTTACATAATGCAAGAAGTACATATATCTTAATGGATAGGCGCGAGTTTAATTGCGGGGGTGAGACAGGTCGTTCCCGAGCATTATATGAATCCTCGCGCGCGTTGCTCGTTCTCAGCGACAGCCAGAGTGTCGAGGTCAGGCTGCGCGTCGCTTAATAGACCAGCTATCGGCGGAAAAAGGCCATTGTTCCCCCCGGCTTTGTTCTCGCAAATATTTCGTAAGTGTTTCACAGGATTTGCACATAAAGCATTCCGAGGCCCGCGCTCGATTTGATTCCAGCATTCGCGACAGCTCGCGAAAAATAATATCCACGCACATAATCGCATAAGCCTCGGGCTCGTTATCGGGAACAAAGCAGCTAAGGAAGTGCTTCGCACTTGCCGTTCGCGCAAATGGACCGTAATGGCGTAGCGCTGGCAGGCGCTGCGGTCTATCCGCTGGAATTAGTACGGCGCTATTGTCGCGCGAAGCTAAGTAAACTCGCGGCCCGCGAGCGGCGAGTCCCCCAGCCGAAATGGCAGATAAGACTCTTTCCTTTTGTCGCGGTTATTAATGTCGGGGCGCGGATTTTTCCGAAACAAAGCGGTGGCCGCTTTCATAAATCTCCGGGAAGAAATTAGCTTGGAGAGCGGCAGTAGAGCCTCCCGCGAGCTATCGGTACAAAAGACTGGCCCGGCGAATTCGCGCGAGAGCTGAATAATGTGCACCTGCTGCTACCACTCTCGGAGATACGTCTACACGTGTAGTCTTCTTTCTTCCCGCCGCTTTGTCGCGTTAACCTTTCTCTCTGCCGACCGGAGACGAGGTTTATTCTTCTCCGGGCTCGGCGGCGAAATTGCCGCCCGACCGTCAGCCGGGACTTTGGATTCCCATTTGAATACATAAATACAAGTTCTTTTCATTTCCCATCCCCCGACTGTCTTCCGTGCTTCCGCCGCTTCTACCGACCTCGCCGCCGAGATTTTCTTTCGCGGAATCAGTTTACGGGGAAACTGCGTTTATTAAATCCTCGAAATTTCGACGAGCAGTGCTTTAAATTATTGCTCCGTCTAGTTCGAATTATTATTGTTCTGCGAATGTTTCTTTTTCACTCGCGTATTTTTTCTCTTTTTCACTCGTTTCTTCAATTCCATTCACCGACTTAATTAATTGCTCTACTTATTTACGTTTAAAATAAAATATAGCCAAGTGAATGTTACGAAGCGGTGCTGAAATTTACTGCCCAAGATTGTAATAGAGCTCAAGATCGAGCTATAATTTCTGACATGAATAAACGAGCTTGACATTTTAATAGAAAAAAAAGCTGCAGCTGGTAATGTGGGCGATAAATTTAAATGCGTTAAGTGGTGATAGCCGCGCCATATATTAGGTCAAACCTTTCCTTTAGAAACTACCACCGGTAAATTTTCCAATAATAATTCTCCGGTGGGGCGGAAAATATTTCGAAAAAAGATAAAGCGGCGCGTTAAAAATACCGGCAGTAAACGAAATATTTTACTGGGTAAAAGGGCAGAGCAGGTCCGAGCAGCCAAGAGCGACGGTGACGGATAAAAGGCCGCGCGGCTGCTTGCGCGAATTGCGCGAGGTCCAATTAATTCGCGCGGCGATATTAAGCGAGCGTATCCGCGGCCGCTTGAAAAAAGCCGCTTAAAAATATTAACAGGCCGCAAACCGCCGCTGCGGAATATAGGTTGCGGTGCGCGCGATCACATTCCTCCGTCTCTCTCTCTGCATGTGCGCACCCGAGCCGGGTTGGGAAAAGTCGGAAAAGGGAGAAAAATGGAGGCAGCCGCGTGAACCGCTCGAGGCTCGAAGGAGGGAAGCAAGAGAGGCGGAATAGAAATGAGGCGCGCCGTCGCCACCGATGCCTTTCCCTATCATCGCGAAAGGAAAGTAAAGGATTGAGCGTGTGAGAAAACCAGAGGCTCAAACCACTGTGCGGGGAAACAAGTTGTTCTGCAAAATTCTGCAAATATCTATATATTTTACTTAATGTTAACCGTTTCGCGATTTTTAAAGCCAATGCGACATTCAAAATTTTACATCGCGCTTAATCTTTGTGTTGTTTTCTTTTTTTTTTTTGTTCGTTTTAGCGGAATAAAACGGACCGTTTGCTACCGCACTGCCTTATGTAGGCATGCAGGAGAAAGAAGTGTATCAGGCAGGAGAAATTGCGCACGATTGCCAAGCGTTTATCAGCGATTCCCCAGCTGCTTAGCAAATTGGAAACGGTAAAGGAGCACGCGGCGTAATGGACTGTTCCCTCGTTGCGCGCAACGCGGATTGCAGGAAATGATTTTTTGTCGGTTTTGTGGTTCTGCGTACATCTTGGAAATAAGCCTTTGCCCAAGCGGATTTCTAAGCCAACTGCAGCCAGTTTGACTTTGCATGCTTTTTTCCTTTTTATGAAAATATATTCATGAATTATAAGGAAGAAGAGCAGCTCGCTTTTAAAAAAATTGCTCAAAGCTCGTTCAGAAGTTCTTGGCGATTTTATGAAAAAAAAAAAAAAAAATTCTTTTCGAATGTAGAAACCTCAATCTCGCTTCCCTATCTAGCCAGGCCATAATTTTTCTTCAAAAGAGTTTCATTTTCGCACTTTATTTAAGTGTACTTTCATACCTGTGAGCGAGTATCCTATGTAAACTAGAACTCGCGCGTATCTCAGAAACACAGCGCGAAATTCCATTTGAAACTCGCTTGGAATTTTATTTAGAAACTGAATTTTCGAGAATTCGCGCAAAATTGAAATCTTGGAACGAATTTTTATACCCGTAGCCGCGCAACAAATATCCGATAAAAATCGGCTAAATTTGCTTGGCAACGGGAAAAGTCTTTTAAAAAGTTCCTCGAACTCGTTACCGCGGCGAACGCATCTTATGCACGGAGACGTCGAGTTTTGAGAGATTTCGTGCTCCTCTATAGGCTCGAGCGAGCAATCGAACGAAGGCCAGAATCGTGCGTCTCGAAGCTTTTCCCGAGTCCTCTGCGTTTAACGGTACAGAGCGCGGGGCTGAAAAAAAAATAACTTTATGGTTACGCTCTCGGTTCTTTGGGACGTCGTCGTCGTCGTCGTCGTCGTCGTTCTCCTCGTGAGAACGCGGGATTATCGCGATCGGGTATATGGCGCTCGAGTCTCGATTAACGGCGATGTCGGCGGTGGAAGTTTTTCGAAGGCTCGCGTCCTTTTTCCGCGTTATCGCCGAGCGCGAGAAGCAGAAGAAGAGGTTAGGAGCCTGCGGGGGCTTTATGCAAGGCCGACGGCGTGTTTATGAAATTAATAGACTCCCACTTAATCGCGGCCCTCCTTCGCCGGGCTCTTTGCTTGACGCTTTAAACTTTTATGCGGCCAGCCGGAAGACGGAAGACAATAAAGGAAGCCGGCTTGATGGGGTATAACGACGATCTTTTCATTTAACCCCGGAAGCTGCTTATGGAATTAATTTTCTATGGAAAACTTTCTTACGCAGCCTCTTAAAGGGCGCTTCTCGCCGCGGGGGAAAATCGACCGTCAGAGCTTGTTTAACGGACGCTCTATAATCAAAAATTGTCAATTTTAATCAGTTCATAAAATCTTAGTGCCGCAACTTTTCCGAGGCTTTTTTTTTTCTCGCTCGTGAAAGCGCTCCTGATGACTTTTAATCAGCGTTTTTATGCCCGAATAACCTCGAAAAAAACTTTAAGAAAATCCTTCCAACGAACCTGAATTTGTTTTACGCTGAAAGGAAAGCTTGCGCGCTTTCCATCTGCGAGGGCATATTTTTTCTAGATACGGAATACCGTCAATATTGGAAGTGTAATTATATCTGGAACGAGGGGATTTAATAAAGAAGGGATTCGTATTGACAAAAGCAAGGAACCGAGTGAAAATAAAGAATCGGGCATCGATCGTTTCAGCGCCTACGGCGAAAAAAAAGTCTCACCGCTCGAGGAATCCGTGGAAAGGGGAGTCGGGAGTTTAATTTCCTTAAAACGTCAGCGCCGAGCCAATTAGAGTCAGCGCGCCGATGAGCGCGCGCGACACTGACCCCCCGATAGGGAGCTGCGCTCGCTCTCCAATTCCAGCAGCGGCGCATACTTCTCGCTCGTCATCGGCGAGATCTAACCTCGGGAGCGTTTGATGCATCCGTACCGTTAGGCTTCTCGCGCGCGCCGAGAGTCTCGCTCGGCGCATTAATGATCTATCGATCTGGCCTGCGCGCCACCGATAAGTGTGTACTTAGTCGCTGCGGAGCGCTCGGCTTCATTAGCATTCGCCTGGGAAATTTTGCGCCTTGCACAAGTACATGGAAATCCTTTGGCTTTTTTCGCTACTTTTAATTGACCCATAACTTGCGCCGCGCCGAGCACTTCTCTTAAATTCTTCAGTCGCTCTCTGAACCTGAATTTTTTAAGGAAAATCCGCGGCGCTCGCCTGATTTGCCGGATCTTGGCCCGAAGATTTGGGTCAAAGCATCTGCGAATACTTCTTCCATCTCTCTTGGCTTTCTACGAGTCGAAACTCGATTTTATTCTCTTTATTTTTCCTGCGATTCATTTACAATTTTGAATACGAAATTTAATTTTTTGCGTATTCGCTTTATCGGTGCTTCGTCGCATTCGGTTTGAACAATAAAAAGGAAGTGTATGTAAAACGCGCTAGCTTGAAGATGCTTTACTTTTATATGTTCACCGTGCAGTATATCTGGATCAAAAGAATACGCAACACTTGAACATTTTTCCTTTTTCCAAGTGTAAAAAACCTGAATATAAAAATTTTGATTTACATTCATGTAGGTATTTGATTTCTCTTGTGATAATTACCATAACATTATAACTGTTACAAAGGAATGCTATTACACTGCTTCCGTACTTCTTCTTTTTTTCTTTTTTTTTAAGTAGCAAAAGAAAAATATGATCAGACCATCAATCTCGAGATATACGTCTTTAGATCCCAAGTTGATATCACTAAACTCTTGTGGACTACCCGAGATTGAATTAAAATCACTTAAGTGTTTACCCACGTTCTCAATTATAGGCCGCGAACCTTGGCATCGAAATAATTATCTATCGAGGCCGTTATACGGACGAGCTTCGAACGAGATCTCGGATCGCGACGTGTCGAACCTCGGCTGCTCCTATCGGTCTTATCGCTTTAAGCTCTGTAGCTTTTCGTGTAATTACATGCGCCGGATGCGTTCTTTGCATTTTCATTTCCCGATAAGCTTGGTGCAAGTGTGTGAAACGGGAGGACGGTGTTTTTTTTTTTTTTTTTACTTAATTTACGGCTGAATGACCTTCTTGTTAAATTAAATACAAGGTAGAACTGAAAAAAAAAATAATAATAGTTTAATAAGTTCTTACTCCTACAGTTTAAATTTCTGGCCTTTGCATGTTTTAAACTGTAAAAAAGGCTACTGATTTAATTTCAGATCAGAATGAAACTGAAGAAGAGAAAAATGTTATTCGCAGCATCTACAACTATAATGGGCTGTGAAAAATATTAGAGGATCGAAGACATTATCCGGCCTTTATTAATTTTCAGACTCTTTTTTTTTATGGTTTCTTTTTTTTTTTTGTATCGACGAGATTATGAAAAATCCGTCGAGATTGCCGAGGATGTAAAGATTTAACAAAGAAAGGAAGGAAAGGAAAGTCAACGTCAATAGTCGGCGAGGGTATAAGACCGATCTATTCAATAGATAAGAAGATAGCAATCTCGAGCGTACAATAATTACATGATTTTCCATGGAATGAGCCAAAGCACTCATGATACCGAATGGGATGAAAGATTGATCGCGAAGCACCGGCATTGAAGGGTTCCCTGCACTTTTTTTTAATCAGATTAAGCGCAACTATTCAACGTGGGAGGGGAGTTGGGAAAGACTTTTAGTTGAGATCAATCGGTTGCTCCGGTTTTTGTATTGTATATAACAAAAAAAGGAAGAAAATAATACCGTTTTAACGATTCAAGATGTTTGTCTAAGGTTCATTTTTTAGTGTCTCCCTGGCAGCAGTTTAACTGTACAAACGCCTGAGCGTCGAAAATCTAATAAGCAGAAATAATTTGAGAGCCAGAGACCAGAGAGGGAGGTTTCAGTGCTTATTTAGGGATCGCTATTGACAGTGTGTCTTCGATTAATGCGGCCTGCATGACGAGCCGGAAGGATCCCCTGAGCATATATTGTCTCTCCTGCTCTTTTGCGCGGCTACTAACTGGCGCCGACCATCGTAAAAGAGGAAGGGAGAGATGAAAAGCCGACAGAGAAAGAGAGAGAGAGAGAGAGAGAGAGAGAGAGAGCGGGAGGAAGACCGAGCTGGATTTGAGTTTACGTATTCGCGGAAGCAGCCATGCATCGAAAACGTGGGAAACGTGTAAAAGGGGGATTTCCTAGGCGAAATCTCTCGAGCGTATTTCGCTTAGTCGTTTACTTTCTTGCTTGCCGCTTACCCAGAAGAAGCAGAGAGAGAAAGAGAGTAAAAGCAATGATAAAAACAGCAAACCATTTTTTTCTTTTGATGCCTCCCCGCATAGAATCACGCGGAGGAAAACGCCCAGTGAAAACTTTGCATTTCAAACGCCGGAGTAAATAGTGAATAATTAGAAAATTAGATTACAATGAAATTCTTTTTCGATGCGCGCCGTGATTCGCATTACAGAAGGACACTGATCAAAGAGATCGATTCAATTTAGAGTGCTAAAATTACACTGAAAAAAAATTAGTGATGACAAATTACGACATTCTGCGTCTCCATCGGAGAACGAAATTTTTTTTCCACGCAAGGGTTGAGAAATTTTTCAGTTTCTTTTTTCAAAATGTATATTTACTTGTTTAATAAAAAGTAAAAAAATTCGATGCCACCTGCAAGAGACTCGAAGCAAAACTAAACTGGTTTGAAGATTGACGGATGAAGCTTACCGCGTTAGAGGGATCATAGCATCCGAGAATATTAGTCGAATGAGGTTGAAACATGCACCGGCGATAATCGCATTAAAAGCACGAAAGAATCCTCGGTTTAATTTACAGCGGCGATAGATTAGCCTACACCTGGCCGTGCGGCGGAGCTTTTTTCCTTTGTCCGTCGTCCTGTTAGTGCGACTGAGCGCTGCAGAGTCCAGTCCCTAATAGAGGCCTGCGAGGGACTCTGATCTTTTTACTTTCACATGCCCCTCGTAGCCGGACGATACACATCGTCACCGAGTTCGCGGAACGGTTAAGTGACGCTGAATTATCCATCGTGTAGCCCGTAGATAGACACGGGTGCTAAGCTCTCTCTCTCTCTCTCTCTCTCTCTCTCTCTCTCTCCTCGGCCTCGGTACGTTAATGCGCGCGCGCGCGCGCGCAGCCTGCGCAGCCAGCCAGCGAGGAATAGAGGAGCGTAGTTAAAGAGAAATAAAGAGCCTGCGAGGGAGCGAGATGGAAAAAATAAATGTCTGCCTGCTGCAGCGGCGTTATCTGCAAGCGGCCGCGCATACATTTGCTGCGCGAAGTAGTAGTTTCGTTTTCCTCTCGAACCTTTCAATCTCTCTCCCTCTTCGGCTTCCTCCTCGCCTCTCTTTGCGCATAGAATCTTTCATGTAGTGAATTTTCTACTATCGCTTTTCTACTTTATTGTTTGCCTAAGCATATTATATGCGCCGGGGAGCTTTATGCGCTCATTCAGCCCGGCCGGTGTGTCACTTTTTCCTCGATAAGCGCGCCGTTAAAAGTCTAGATCGGCCTTTAATATCGCCTTTTTAATGCTGAAAGCCGTGGGAATCGTAATCGACTCGGTGATTTATGCGCCACTCGGCTTCTTATTTATTCGCCGAATATTTACCGCGTAAAAGAAATTGCCGATAAAGATTTTTTCGGTTTCACTTGGCGCTTCCTGCAGAATCTAACGTCTCCTTAGGTTTATTTAAGGAAAAAGGAGCGCAGAACGAAGGCGCAAAAAGTGTTATTGTTTGAAGGAATCGGCGTTCCTGCGATTATTTGCGACTCTTGCGGAGGCGCATGCGCGCACTCAGACGGACTCGGGGACTCGGTGCAGTCTGGCACAAGAGCAATGGGGATTCGACTTAAGCAGACTTAAGAAACGGGGTCGGCGAACGACGTCGTCAGAGATAGGAAGCTCGCCCGGCCTCGTCCCGTCTCTCCTCCGTCCTCTCCCTTGCGCGCTGCACTATCCTCTTTCTTTCCTCCTGAACGAACCATAAATATAAATCTCACGGATGGGAGTAAAAGATCGAGGTCCTCTCTCGAGCTGCCGCTGTAAGAGACAGAGGCGGGGAGAGCGCGGCTGCATTACCGGATCACACAGCTTGGCCTCCTCCTCTTCGGGCGAGCGCGAGCGCGATCCCGCCGTGACGTTTTATTCGACTCGCACTTTCTATATTCACGAGCGTATCCGCGCGCCGCTCCTCCTGCTCTCCAATGGAAATGCATTTACGCGCGCGTAAAAATGTATTTTAGAGAACACGCGCCGCCGAGCAAAATATGCGCATTAATTTTCCGGATAAAAGGTGCCGGCCGCCGAGGCCGCGTATACGCGAGAGACCGGCTCTCCGGGAAATCGTCATTTCAATACCGCCCGCCCAAGATATTCGAAACACACATATGCCGCGGAAATTTGCAATTTTGTGCAAATGCCGCGAGCGGCCGCCCTTTTTTTTTTTTTTTTTTATTCGATTTATTTAATATCGGAAGCGTCCCTGGCTGGGGAGGGGAGCCCCTTGTGCCAAAGTAAATAACGAAATAACCAATATCGATAAAGCGCCGACGTCCTTTTGCACCTTTTGCCTGCGTATTTTGATGTTACTTATGCGTGGGCGGCGCCGCGCGAACAACCAAACGAGTGATACGATATTAAAACACCTTGTGTCGGTATAAGTAATGCCGGCATAAATATTACCCTCCGAGATGTGCAGCGCACTCAAACGCTTCCAACGGCGAAAAACTCCTGGAGCTACATCTGTTTCAGCTCCCTCATATATATCTCTCAAAGGCGCGCTCGACAAAAGTAATGATTAACTTTGAATTAAAAAAAAAGGTTATTTAAATAAATTCATTTAGAGAATTGTCCTTCTTCTAACGAAGTCACATCTTTGATAGGATTTTTAATTAATAAATTAATGTAAAGGGTCACTGCACCGAGCGAGAGTTAGCGAGATTCAAAGCTAGTCATAAACTGACCAAATTTCACCAATTAACTAACAATTCATAAAAATTGGCCAAATAATAGTGAAAACTTCCGTCAGGGCCGACGACTTTGAATTTACAAATAAATGCTTTCTTCCCCAAGTTTAACTCGGCTTATTGATAGGACGAATGGTTAAAAATTGACCGGTCAAGAGGCAAAAAGTTACCCGAGCAAGTTTCATCCATTTCTCACTCCAGCCCATGTTTTTCTTAGCCCGGCGCGGCACGCGCTCGGAATACCCGCGGCGACGAGCGACGAACGGCTGCGAAATCGAATGCTGACCTCGTCGCCCGAGCAAAGAAATGCGAAAAATAATTGAGCCCAATAGGAATTAATCACTGCACCGGAGCGGTTGACGCTGCGGGATTCCAGTGTCTCTCTCTATTCCAACGCCACACCCCCTCGTATCTTCCCTCCTAGCTGGAATTTTCCCTTTCGCGTTTAGCCGAGCTACGTATGTAGGGGAGCTCCGCGCAATTTTCCGAGTATATTTTTCGCGACTGCAACTTACGTTGGCACTTGGCTTCTACTTCCCTCAACCATCCTCCCTCTCTTGCTTTTTCAGAATTTCCTACCCCTTTTTCTCCTATTCTCTTTTTGTACGTTATTACACCTTTTTCTACAGTTAAAATTACACCGCACACAGGAAGGATTTTAAAAGTACGGAAGGCTGCGTTTTTCGTCTCCAAGTTTTTTGCCTCGACTTCCTTCAAGAAACTACGTAATTACTTGCTTTTGTGAGGCGGTCCTGGAATTTTTTCGCGAAAAGCTCGTAGGAAACATTTCCTTCAATTTTCCATCGTACTTTTTATGCCCGCAACAGACGAATCAACGTAATAATAATAATAATAATTCATTCTTCGAGAATCGACTTGAAATATGAAGTTTCTAGGCGAAAGTTTGGAGTTTTCCAGGCGTCTAAGCATGAAATTCAATGAAGCAAATTCGTCAGTAGTTTATCACCCCGCTCGAAATTCGTTATCTTCGCGCTTGGAGGGTTGAAGGTGTCGCATCATCAAACGGCGGCTCTCGGCGAGAGGACGGGAACGAATCTCCTCGGCGGGCAATTTTCTTAATAAATGATCCCATTTGGCGCTCTGGGGGCCTCGCGATAAAAACAGCCCGTTAAAATATCTTATATATCATTCTAACGTGAAATTGGATATTTATTGGTGACAGATGGGACGTGCCAGTTCCGCGGATCGGCTCTCGGCAATCAATCATAGCGCGTCGCTACGCAACACAACACGCTTCCTCTTCGAGCGCGGCGTAATGAATTGCATCGAATGCAATAGCGGCGCTATGCTTTGAAAAATAACCGTAATTCCATTGTGCTCCTCGGCCTGCAGAGATCGCTGCCATCAGCTGGGATATGCGCGGCTTTCGCTCTAAAACAGCCGATCCTCCGGGGAGAGGCGGCAGCCATTCGACCGTGGCTCCATTTAATATGCTTTGCAATTCCCGAATCTCCAAGGATATGCCCGGCCGCCGCGGCAAAGAAGCCAGATTTCAGCCTTCTGACGAATTGCCTCGGATAGCAGTGCCGACGAGGTCTTTAATAAACGCGCAAACTCCCCCGATCGCGGCTCGCATTCGATTAGGCCTTTTTCCAAGTCTCCAAGATTAATTCTACGAGACGATCTTAATAAGGCCGTGGTTAATAAGCGAGGGAGGGGAGTGCTTTGAAAAACACATGACAGATAATTTAATCGCAGGGGATTTTCTCAGTGCTCGCGGACGCTCTCTGTGAGAACGTCATTACGGCGATTGTAATTTATTAAGCTGCCGCGCGGCTGCACAAGTCGAGCCTGTCGTGCGTCTGGCGAACCTCCTCCAGGAGAGAGAGAGAGAGAGAGAGAGCGAAGCCTTTAACACGCCCGTCCGACTCTCACCCTCGTTCAACACTCGAGCGATACATGCGCTTTGACGGACGCGAGAAACACTTTATTTTAATGCTCATTATACTGGCAAATATATCTCTCTCGATTACATTGCCGAGCGGTTGCCACTATTCGCGCCAAGGAAAATTAAATTTATACCTTTCAAAATCGAATTGAGATAATCGAAATAAAATTCGATAGGGTCAGTTTAGCTCGATAATTTTGGAGGGATCAGACAAGCCTCGTCGAGTGAGCGAAATTATGCGAAAATTGACGAATCCCCGAATCTAAAATAAAAAGCAGCCGATCCGAAGGACTTGTATTCCGTTAAACGAAGCGGGAGCGGCGGGCAGAGGCAAAGTACTCTCGAAAATGTCGCCCGGAGGACGGCTCCGTCGCAAGAGCCACTCCAAAGCTCCGAGGTAATCACCGGCGTCGTGAATTCTGCGTGCGAAAGAGGATCAAGAGATGATTCGGTCCTTTTTCACCGCGCGCACTCAAAAAGGGCCGTGTGACCGGCAAAAGAGCGAGCTAGCCTCGACGTAGCTCGGGCTTGTAACAGAAGGACGCCGAGGGCAGGATGACGAGGGCCAGAGGAGGACGATCACCAGCCGAGATCAAGCGAAAATTAACGGCCTTGGTGGGGACTACGTCCAAAGCGCTCCGAAAACGCCTTAACCTCATATCCCCCCTCCCGCTTCGGCAAAGGAGCCCCCCAACCGGGATTACGTCGTTCGCTTAGCAGGACGTTAATGCAAAAGGAAAATCGTTTCCGCTCGACGAGTCGCGTTCGCTTAAGCAAATACGCCCGAGATCGAGGCGTAAATCTTGCTTTAATTCGCTGTCTATAGCTGCTTTTAACAAAGTCCAAGTCTTAATAAGTAATCTACATTAATTTTCCATGCGTCGCTTTATAATTACCAAGAAATTCCTCGTCAGTGTCTCTGCTATCGAAATAGCACCCAAAGACCTCCCAGAAAGGACGAAGGCGAGGAAAAGAAAAAGTGCGTGTACAAAGGCTCAATTAATTAATTCCCATTAATTATTCGCCTTTGAGATGCGCATCCGGAGACAAAAAGGACGTTAAACTTGGCAGCGCAATTATGGTGCCTGTGTAATTCAGCGTGCTGATCGCGTCAAAGCTTACGTCGAGGCGAGAACGCCAGAGTCAAAAAGCGTTTGATCACTTCCCTGGAAGGAGTACGTGCGAGAACTTGGTTTTAAACTGGAGCTGCATGGGCAGGCTGCTGAAAAGGGGCACCCTATTGACCTCCCTTTCTTCCGTCTTGATTGATGTCCTTGCGGCGCTGTCACCAGCTGGAGCTAATATTCAGGATTAATCAGCGCTGTCAATCACGCGGCTATTTTCCAATAATAAGCCGCGATTGTTCATTACCCTTGCGCCGGATTTTTCATAAACTTTGATCCTCGCGTGCGCCTGCAGCCGAAGGAGGAGGAGGAGGAGGAGGAGGAGAAGGAGGAGGAGGAGCATTCTTGACCTGCCTCTACGTCCAGCGCGTGGCAGGCATTCCCAGCTTCCCCCGAGATTGCGATAGCGTACGTGACTCGCAAATTCGATGTATAATATCGACTCTCTCTCCCTCTTTCTCTCTCGGCTCGCTCACTTGGCCCTCGCTAATAGACAGAATTAATCGCGATTGTTAACGTAAGCTCGCCCGAGACAGAGAAACGTGATGCGTAATCTAAGCACCATAATGAGTCTTTAATCGATTTCGATGATTGCGTCGGCGTGATTATTCCTTTGACGGTAATTGCTGCCGGCGACTATCGCCCCGCGTAATTAATTATTTAAGAGAGAAGAATTTTCTACAACTGTCCGGCTGAATTCGAGATTGAAGCCTGGCTCTTTTCAAACTGACGGCATTATATACCTGAGCAGAGAATATGCGAAATGCACCTTTTCGAATTTACGATGAGAACTGTAAATGAATTTTTTCTAACTTTTATTTACGTAATTACCTAATTTAACCGATAACTTAGTTATCAGATGGCTTTATTTATCGGCTGCTGCGAAACAATCGAATCAATAATTTAGCTCGGCAGCTTGTTTATTTTCAGGAAAAAAAAAAGGAGAAATTTGTATTCAGCGAGGCGTAAAGCAAACAGACATTTTTATCCATCAGTTCGCTCGCGGAATTTATCAATTTTTCCACCGTCGAATTTATTGCGGCGTCAAGGCAGGAGAAGGAAGCAGCTTAGCAGATTAACTCCCCGCGAGTATAAGGTTTCCCTCTCTTCGTTCCTTTTTATCGCGCCTAATTAAAAACTCGCGGCCCGCAATCAATAATCGCTTAGGCTATTGGTCGACACTTAACAAGTTCCCTTTCACGGCTCTAATCGGCCGTACACGCGGACCCCGCTTCGTCATACGGAGGCGAGAATTTACGCGGGTTTCAGCGTCTAAGCATAAATGCAGCAGGGGATGAAACTCGATACCGAATCCCGGTGTGATTAACGACGTTTCACGCCCGTCACCGAGTCTCTTTAGGCAGCGCGAACCAGTCGAAGGATTTGCGACCCACGAGCTTTTTCCGAGCCAATGACCTTTGCCCGATAAGGAGCTGCGGGCGAGGGAAGCCAGCTCTCTTGACACACTTCCAAAGCTGTTCTCAATTTTCTTCCCAACATAATTGACGGCCGACGCGCCGAACGCATTTTTTAACGAATAGAATGGCCCCGCGGAAAAATCAACAGAAACGTGTCAGTTTTAGCAATTAGCTTGTTTGCAAATGCAGTTGTTTCGAATTTGTCACTCAATTCAATAACAGCTTTATTCCACGCAATACTCCTACGCAAAGTCCAGAAAGTGAATAAATGTTTATGGAATTTTTTTTATTGAAAGCGTCGTTCATTCGTTCATGCGATGAGTGTATCGAAGTTTTCACGGTATTTTTTCAGCCGGATGAGAGTGAAGGCTCTAAGAGTATTATAAAATCGAGAAGCGTTTGATCGAATTGCCAGATAATAATACAATAACGCCATTCGCATTGAAGTATCCATCAACATTAAACACTCGAATGCTGCTGTAACCATTTGGCTAAATTACGCGCATCAAGTTAGATTTCGATGAAGATGGCTGCAACGACTGAAATTGAATCTCTTCGGCCGAAAAGTTTTGGCTATTTACGCCTTTTAAAATCTTTTAAAAATTCCTCGAAATTTTCACCAATTCGTGACTTTGTTCGAAGAATTTGTTTCTTAACGAGTGAAAAAATGCGCCCGATGAAGCAACGAAAATTTGATTTAGAAACTGTAGTTTTAGAAAAAAAGTGCTCTTAATTTTATTTGGCAAAACTCCCTAGCGGCGAATAAATCAGGCAAAGTTTCGCGGCGTAGATCGTCGCGTAAGGTGGTTGTCTCGGGTACTGGCAGAGTTTTTTCGGGGCTAAGTCTCGGGGAGAGCGAAGCGCAGGAGGCCGCCGCCGCTCTTTCTCGCGCTGCGGTTGGTCTCGCTCGGAAGTTCTCGAAACTACCGTTCGCTCGGCTGCCGCGCGATACACTATATCACCGCGAGCGCGCGGCGAGGATAAAAGCTTATCGCTTATCGCTAAAAAATATAGCGACCCACTGACTCGTAGGCCCCCGTCTTTCTTCTCCCGGCCGCGTAAAAGCAGCCACTACCCGCTGCGTGAATGTCCGCGGGAGAGGAAGAACCGTTCCGCAATTTCGAGAAAATAACGCGCGCCCTTTCAAGCGATTGTTCGCCCGGCCGAGAGAGCTTCTGATGCTTTCTTTGGGTAAATACTCGAGATATTTTCCGGGACTCGACAATGCCGAAAGTCGCATTACGTAATTGTCCGGGGAGGGCCGCGCACGCGAGCGAAGCCGCGGAATTGCGATCGAGAGGCCGAATGAAAAGGCGCGCAGTTGCGTGCGAGGCCCTGAATAAGAAGGAACGAATCAAGGCTATAATCGAGGCGTACGGTGCTCTCTCTCTTTCTCTCTCTCTCTCTCTCTTTATCTCGCCACGTTGTTGAAACAACGAGTGGAGCATGTTTAATCAATAGGCGGAGGAGCGGTGATTTACTCGGACACGGAGGAAAAAAAAGGAAAAAAAGGATTCGTCTAACTGGGTTAACCGGAGGGCCGCTAGATTTTCCCGGTAGGAGCTATAAACTCGCGTCTGCGCGCTTTGCTTTTATTTCTCACGAGGGAAGAAATTCTGCAAGACGAATGCCTGACTGAAGCGGAGGAGGAGCCGACCTTTCCAGTACCGGCGGGGCTAATTAATTACCGTTCATTAAGCACTTTAATATCGCGAGAATGAAATCCGTTACACGTCGGTCGTACTCCTCTTCTCGCCTCTTTAAATTCTTACCCCCTTTGTCTACCTCCAGTTCTTCTTTTCTTCGGGCAGCTTCCTGACGAATTCAAAAGAGAACAATCGCCAGAATTGGAGTAACGACCGTTAAACGGATTTGTTGGAGATTATCGCGATGTTCGAATTCTTTAAAACGATCCTATCGCTTCTTGCTCGATTTATTCTGCAAAATGGTTTCTCTGGAATGCAAGAAGTCGTTAAAGTATTTCCTATATTTTCTCGCTCTTGTCAATCGTCAATCGTCAATCGTCAATCTAATACACTTTAAGCGTAGATAAATATTTCAAATGGATGGCAGAATTTCAAACGGCAATAAAGTCAGATGCAGTGGTAATGTTTTTGAACCGTTAACATTTCTAATAAAGTATCGAATTTAAAACTCTATTGGTACGTTTTTTTGAATAAATGCGTCAGTCAGAAAGCTGTAAATCAGCGTACAATTAAACTAGGTTACAAAATAAAACTTTTATTTATTGTGCTAGAAAACGGTTTGTAAAAAATTTGCTTACGGTTTTTAATGCCTCTGGTAACAGAAATTAAGCTACACCCAACTAGCAGAGTGTCAAGGAACTATTTAACAGAATAGCCTTTATTATAAAACGAACATCTTCCAACTCTCGAAATTTGCATAATCGTCGGGGCCGGCGAAGGAATATCTGCTTAAGACGTACCTGCGAGAGAAAAACGACGGGCTCGTAAAGAGGGACACCGAAAACGAGAGGGAGAACACGGGCGAGAGGGTTATAGGAAATGAAATTTATGTCGATAGTGGGAGCAGCCGTGTCCCGATTTGTTTTCCATCTTAAATCCCAACACGAACAGGATGCGCTCCGTATAGCCGCTCCGCGATGAAATCATTAATAAGTGCACGGAGCCTCTTAAAAACCCGTTCGGCCACGCGACTCGAATCGCTGCCCTCGGCTTACGTAACCGCATTCTTTTCCTTTTCCCTCGGGCCGGCCGATTTTATTCAAGGAACAAGGTCGTCGGCACGTGTGCCCCCGCGTTTATTATGCGAGCCTCGAAGAAAATTAGGTAGCCGAGGTATATATATCCAACGGTATACGCCGCTGATATGTGGAACGAAGACGTGACTTGCGCGCGTATATCGTCCCCGTTCGCCGGCGACGCCATATTGACATCCAGGCATTTCCGGCGCGTCGTTTTATACTCCGGAGAAGCGGCCGTATACGCGCTTGGATATTGCAGGCAAATGCGCCTCGCTCGGCACTTTTTACCCCGGGACAAACGAATCCCGGAATGCCGGACTTCGATCCAGCTGGATTTTCAGCCATCAGCGAATTTTTTTTTTTTTTTTTTTTCTTTTTTTCCGACTTCGCTTTAATATACGACGAAATTCGTTCGCGCTCCGAGCGTTGGCCTTTTTTTCGATAATGCATGCAAATTTTTCGGACGCGGACGATTTATGGACAAGCCTCTCTCCCTCTCTCTTTCTCTCGCCTTGCTGTGCCGCGTGCATGTGCTGGGGACTTTTTAATTTGTCGCGCGAATTTCGAGCCTGCTAAATAAACGTGAAAAACGCTTTTTTCCGCTAAAGTAATAAAGTACTATTTTAATCCCCGGCGAATTGTCGACATTATTGCAACGCGTTACAAAAATCAAATGAAATATTTCATCCAATTTGTTTGGAAAAAAGTTGAAAAATACTTTTTTTTTTTTTATGTGCAATATTGCAATTGCAATTGCTTTCGGCATGACGATCAAAACTTATTATCCTGAAAATTTCTCCAACGCTCGCAAGAGTTAAGCGAAAACTCGCAATCGATTAAACAGTTTTCAAGTGAGATCCAATATGATAATCGCTTTAGAAAAGTCGTGCGCAGCTGACTTCTCTATTAGCGGGCCTGATCGCTCAGAGAGAAAAATCTAGGTTTTGATAGCAGAAGAACTTTTAAGTATATCGCAAGGATGCTTTTAATCCTGCGAGTTTCGTACAAGAAACACAAGCTAATACATTCGCGGAGCCTCATGCTCAGGTCGGCGCTGCTTAAATAGCAGCGCCGTCGTGTGTCAGTCGCAAGAGCTCGAAGTCTTAATACTTATCAAGAATAAATCACCGAGCGTTAAAGCAAAACTGACATTGTGCAAGCACGATTCTTCCGATACTACCGCGGCAAGACTCCTAAATTTGAGAAAAAAAAGCAAGCGGTCGCGGCGCATCACTCCCATTGGCTTAATAATCGACCGGGGCAAACGTTGACGCGGCCGCGAGCATACAGAGTCAGTGTTTCTGTCGGCGTGCTCGGGCATTGCTCGCGCTTAACGGGGTTATCATCGGAAACACTCGTAACTCGGGCTCGCGTGACAGAGCGATGTCCCGCAAAACAGGATCCGCGGAAGCCCCGACCGCGAGCCCCCGTATCCATATTCATCGTCCTGCCACGCGGCGCAGTTAAGTCAATCGACATTAACGATCCCGACGTCGCTGCTGCTCTCTGCCGGCGCTAATTTAGAATTTTAGATGCCAGCCTCGGTTGATTACGCGCAACCCCGCGGACCTCTTTTTCCTTACCTATTCGCTCGAGCCGACAAGTGCACTTCCGTAATAATAGTTAAAGGCAATTTCGGTCGCGTGCAAGCTGAAACGGTAAAAAATGGAAAAGGTGTGGCATTGACGTTCGAACGTTTTAAATGATAATTTATTGTTTATTGTGACACGTTGCTAGGGTCTCGTGATATCTTTAACGATCAGATATTTAGTTTCTTATATTATATTATCGTGCAAAAACGTTAAAGCGATAATATCCACGGAAAGAAGCGTATAGAAATTCCTCCAAAGTCGACAAAGCTCCCGCTCTATTTTCTTTCCATCGTCGGGAAATTGGCATCGGCAGCAGTTAGCTAATGAAAACCCGTGTATAATGAAGAAAGACAGTCCCATCGGAAGATCACGAGCAGGCCGGGGTCTCTATCTCGCGTTTATATCCCATTTAAAATACAAATCAGCCGCGGTCCTGATGAAAAGAAAACTCGGCGGCTGCTTTTGTTAGCCCGCGGCGCGACTCCTCTTTATCCCCAGCCGCACGCACACATCCATATTCATCGTCCGTGTTGGTCGTTTCGGCGCGATCGTGCATGCCGTTCGCGATAAAATTAGCGGCCCGAAAGTCCCCGCTAATGGATTGAACTTTTTCAATTGTCCGCCGCGGAGCTTCGTACGAACGGGAACGACGCTTATTCCGCCGTATTCCGCTTTTTCCTCCGTTTTATCGTCTTTTCGAACTCGCTTAAAGACGGCCTGCACGAATAGACGCTTCGGCAAAAAAGGCATTGCCATTTACGTATTAGATAATTCTCAAAAGAATATATTTACTCGGCCTCGTGCGCCGAATTTTTTTGCACGAAACAACATTTCTTTTAATCCGCCGATTTCTGGATAAATTGGTTGACGCAAATATTGATATATTTATTTAAAAGAGTGATCAGCTAATGCGCGAGAACGTTTTCAATCTATCGGAATTCGGGCTGTTTAAGAATTTAAAAGATATAAATTGTAGAGAAGCGCTCGTGATGTATGTTAAAAGTTTTTGCGCGAGAGCTCCGGTCATAAATAAGACATTTTTTGGAGATAAATGTACAACTGTAAAAAAGGTGAAAAAATTTAGGTTAAACATTCTTGAAATTTGATATATACTCTGTGAATTTAACGACTTCGCGAATAGAATGTAGTATCGATTTAAATGTACGTTCTTGAACCATCGACTTACACGCGACTCCCATTTTCACATAAATTATTCAATATAGCATACATATAATACAACAATTTACTGTTATCGCAATTTCATATAAACCTTTCAAATATCCCGCTTATTTCTCAATAAAAAAAAAAAAAAAAAAAAAAAAAACTTTATTATCAATACCTGTTAAGTTAATATGCATTTGCAAAAGCCATCATCGTCATCGATAAGTATAATTTAAATATTTAAAGCTGATTAAGGATTGATTATATTCTCGGCACGAATCCGCTTATTTGCTCGGTCATTATTGCAGGAGGTATAAAAGCGTTTTTCGACAAGCGCGTATTAATTAAAACAAGTTTTCGTCTCGGCGAAACGAAATGAAATTCTAAATTGGTAAATTCGGCGGGCAAAAGCGCTTTGCGCAAAAAGGCCGGGTTGAATTTAGTAGAGTTGCGAGTCCGCGACAGGAGTCGCCATAAATTAATAACTTAAGCAGACGTTATCAGCGCCGGGTCTTTTTCAGTCGTTTGCCGCGGCGCGCGAAAAAAGGAATCGTTCCCGTTGAGCTCTAACCGTACAGGCGGCAGTAAAGGCCCCGGCGAGTGTGCCTGGTGCGCCTCTGCACGCGCGTCGCCTAATCAAGATTCGTTAAAGCCATTGGATCGGCGTTTCACCTCCGACCTCGATTCGCGCGATATCAAAGCCGACTATCTGAGCTGCCCCGGTCGCGTGCCGGCGTCGCCTTCCCGCAGGCCGGTTCGACTCGCATAAGAATTCCGCGGCGGCACCGCTTTTTTGCCCGTCTTTGACGCTCGGCCCGCGATAAGAAGAGAGGAGCGCGCTCGTGAAAAAGGCGCGCGGGCCTTTTAATGCCTGCCCAAGGCTATTCTAACTGCCCGGGCTTCCTTCTATCTGCTCCTCTCTCTTCCGCGAAAACGACCAGCAGCGTCTTGAGAAACGTCGAGGGCACGGTTATATCTCAACTCGTTTCTTTAGCCAGCGGACACCGGGATGCATAAAGGCCTTTTACGCTTTTATAGCTTTTTCTGCCGTTCTTTTTTTCTTAACCGTTCGGATTTATTTTTATTCCCCATTTCTACGGGAAACAAATTTTTCTGAAACTGCGCCCGATCCTGGCCGAGCTTTGCCGACAGAAACGCGAGGAAATTACCTGCGACCGGCGCGGCGGCTCCAAGGAAATGAAAAAAGTTTCGAATTTAGTTTGCAAATCAAGAGGATAAATTACTTGCGGTAATTAGTCCGAACGAAAGTAGAGAAAAAGCCAGACTGACGGGGATTCGGTTGTTTTGACGCTCAAGAAATTAGCATAATAATTTGATTAGCGAAGCGGGACTGCCAGTATAAACAAGACTGCTGCTGTGTCCTATCTCGCGTCCCCTTTGGAAGGAATTAGCAAGCCGTTGGCGCGAATCAACACTAGAGCGGCTGCCCGCGACGAAAATACTTGCCGGGGAAAATCGGTTAGGTGTGCCATTGCTGGAAGACAAACAGGCTCGCCTCGTTGTTTTATGCATCGAGCGACATCCATCACGCCGGTGTACGCAACGTCGAGAGCAAAGTCGACGTCCTTTTAAACGCCGAGAGACGAGAAGGGCCACTTTAAGGTCTTGCCTGCGCGCGTCTACATACTCTAGTGGTTACGTTACTGTATCATTATCGTCATCGGCCGTGTAAACACCCTCGACGTCGAGGCACTTGATAAAATTTCCGCTCGCTTCCCTATTCATTGCTACGGCGCCTTTTTCCAGAGACTTGGCGCCCTCCTCTGCCGCTCTGTCAGCTCTCTGTTTGACTGGTTTAACATTTAGTTCAATTGTACTTGAAGCGGCTTTTATATTCCCTTTGGGCCGGGTCAAAAAGCAAAAGCTTGAATAATTTCAGAGCTGCTGGAGTACACTCGTAACAAGTTTGAATTTCATTAGAAAGCTCCTATAATAGAAACACTTGGATTCGCTTCTTTTTTTTCTCCGTCTCGCCAAGAAATCGCAGCTTCTTTTCAACTTTTAGAAAAACAAATTCGCTTTTCGCTTATCGCGATGGGCAAAAAACTTTGAGCAAGAAACTCAAATTTAGGGAATAGAAATGCTTCTACTTATCTTACCAATTTAATAATATAAAATTTTATCAAAAGAAATCAGAGCATAATGTTAATCAGTAGTTGTAAGAAGAAACCGGGCTTGATAGCTCTTTTTCAACCCGAAACAAGTCGAAAGTAGTTAAGCTCGCGGGGCAATAAATTAATTGAAAGCGTCGCTCCCGCTCGTGCTTTCGAGGAATAAAATACCCGTCCTCATAAAGATGATATACGCCCGGCAGAATCGGCGAAAAGCTCGGGGAAATCACTTGAATTCGAGAATGATTCGTGCGGCCCATAAAAGAAGGAGTAACTCCGGCGATCTCACCTCTCTCGCTCCTCGCCCCTCCGAGTATTATCTGAGAGTACGCTCGGTGTGAAACGGCGGCCAGGGGAGAAGCCATCGTCTTCTCTCGGAGAAGTGCGATAATACCGGAGAACCGGAGAGAGAGGGCAAAGTTCTTCGCGCCGGGCGAGGATCGATGACTTGAATTTACATGCACCGCGCGTATGACGCTAAACTTTTGGCAGGCTCTGACCGGAGCTTGGGGACGATATAAATGCCGCTTTCATTACGCATTCAATATTTTTAGCTTTGCCAAAGAAATCATTGCCCTTACTCGCCGATGCGAAGCTTGAATTTCAAACGAGTTTCGAAAAATTCTGATAAAACTTGGAGTAATAGTATATAGAAGTGCCGAGTCTCAAAGGTTAAATCAAAATGTTTTCTCAAACTTTCAGTGAAATAGTTTAACCGACGCATTATTAAAGTTGTACAGCATTTTTCTGACGAAAGTAGAGTATAATAAATTCTGAATTTTTTATTAATGAACTTTTCAAACTACAAGCTCGAAGAACATTTTAATATAAAGGATTGAGGATAGTAGGTATGAGAATGTTTTTACACGCAACATTGTATATACGTTTTATTAGCAAATGTGATTTATCCAGGGAAACATTTTCTGATTAAATGAGTATAGAAATACGAAGAGTACACGAATAAACTCGGTCGCGGAATATTTTACAAATTTATACATCATTCCAGTAAGCGGTAATTAACTAACAGAGAAACAGCTAAAAGACTCCGCGAACGTGAAAGCAGACTTAATTTCCCATCAGACGCTGCGGCACGGCATTCCAGGGGAAAATGATCCGGATCCAGCGCGGCCATTAAGCCTAATCGACGATGCTGCATCGTCCGAAAAAGGCTCACCGTCGGCGTCTCCTCTTGCAGCGGTAAAAAGCTGCAGCGTCACTCGCGCACTTCTCCCTGAATCGGAGCTCGTTCTCGAGGGCGAGCGCGACTCCGATCGCCTCGTCGAGCGTTTTCGGGTGAGCGAGCGCGAGGCTCACCTCGATCTCCGGGCTGCTCAGTCCCCTGCGAAAGGTCGCGAGCCCGATCTGCTGGGCGAGCTCTCGCGCCTCGTTATCCGCGTAGATCGTGCACAGCAGCGCGACTAGCCTGTCGAGGCGGGCGCCGAACTCGCCGATCGACTCTCCTGCCCACTGGCGCGAGCGCCTCAACTCTTCTGCCAGCTCGTGTTCGCTCCCGGCCCCGGAAAAGCGTGAATGCAAGCTCGAGAGGAACTGATCGAGGCTGGAGTATCCGTGCAGCCGGTGCTGGAAGAAGAAGCGCGCCTGGCCCTTGAGCTTCGTGCCGAGAGCGAGGAGGAGAGCGCGATGCTCCTGCCGCCCGATTTTCGAGCCGGCGAGGCGAACGCACTCGCAGAAGTGAGCCAATTTGTGCGCGCGACCGTCGTAATCGGGAATCAATAGCAGCCAGTCGAGGACGTCTCTGGGAGGCGAAAAGAAATGACCTCCTTGCCGGCGTTCCCTCGGAGCGCTCACCTTCCAAACGCCGCTTACGCTGGAAATACGCTCGCTCGTTTGCGCCGCCTTCATATCTGCCGATGATTTCGCTTAATTTCGAGATCGACAGGCGCTTACCGATCGGTACATCTCGGCCGGCGACTCGACGAACCGATCATCATTGGATAGAGGAATTCCTGAGCTCTGATCTATGCTCCTGCGCAGAGTGTAAAACGAGTCTTTTGTATAGTGAGTTTTTTTTTTTATCGCAAAAAGTTTGTCTTGCTCGCTATCTACTTTCAAGCCACTAATTTCTAGCATGTGAGCAAGCAGGGGAAAAAACAGACGTAGGTCTGTTGAAAGTAAAGACTACAGCTGGAACTAAATACGACGTTAAGTTATTATTGTTAAATATGAATCAATTAATTAAAAGTAGTTGGCTTATTTATGCCCTTGCGAGAAAACCCCGATTTTTAAAGTCGCCTTCAATAGTGCATGCCAATAAGCGCTCCTAATGTAGAACAAAAAAAGTTTTACAGTTCACCTTGATAAAAACGCCGACTTGCGTAAAGAGGAAAAAGGACTTAATTGACGGCTAAGTCGGCCCGAAAAAAGGAGGAAAAAAAGCAGGGCATCGTAGCGAGGCGAAAGGCCAATGCAGGCCTGATACGATTGGCCGGTTCATTATGGCGCAAAGCCGAAGAGCGAAGAGCGGCTGGCCCTCTCGGTTTGCGTATAACGACGTTTAGTAAACACAGCGGTAAGTTACTGCTCGGCGCGGCAAACGACTCCTGCGCGACAAAACAAAGTTTGATACGTGCAGGAGGCACCTCTCGGAATTTCGCGGTTAGCGCCCGTCGGCCTGTTTGCCCGGAAAAGCAATTACGGCTCGCTCTCCTTCGGGGTGGCACTTAAGCCGCGAGCCGTTTTAACATGCCGAGCCGACGACGGATTTTCCGCTTTAATCCAATTCTTTTGCAGGCCCGGCCGCGCCCCGTAATTAGCGCCTGCCCGCCGTCGCCTGCATAGAAATGTAGCCTCCGCCGCGGCAGCGTCGGCCTCGTGAAAAATTCTCCGGATTAAGCGACGGGTACAATTAGTCCCCCACTCCCTGGACGCCGCTCTTCATCGCGCAAATTCAGGCGCTTGCTGCAGTCGTGCGTTGCAACAGCCTTTTGCCCGGAATCGGAACTAATTTTTTTAAAGCCCCAACTTGCGGGAAAAGATCGTGCTTTTAGCTGATGCTCGAGTGCAGTCTGCTAAGTTTTACTTTAGTAGTGGACAATAGAAAAATGAAATGTATTACTATGCGAAGATTCGTGCTTTAAAATTTTTATTGCATTGAAATTTAATCGCGATTTTAAATACCTCCCGATTAACAGCAATTGATTTTACATTAATTTAATGTTAGGTTTTATACTGGATTTATATCAATGCTTAATGGCCCGAGCAATGTAACTGAAATTATAGCTGAAAAATACTTATTAAAAAAAGTTGTTTCTTTAATAAAGAAAAACTTGCAATAGTAAAAAAAAATAGCAATATCCAATATCACATATTGAACGGATAATACATAAGGATATTTTTATCATAAATAAAAAAGCTCGACACTCTTTTATTCCCCTACACTTGTCGGATAAGCAAGCCTGTCATAGTCAGTGGTATGGCAACTGGTCGGCAAAGTACGCAGGCAGAAAGTATTCCTGATTGCCTCGCTGAATTTTCCGACCTCTCGCGCTGATTGACGCGTCAAAGCCGAAAAATTTCCGGGCAGAAATCCAGGCCACTCGAGGGGGATGCCTCGGCTTTTATCGGGCAAAGGTGCGCGTGCGCGGCGCAAGATCTCCCCCCGGAATGCAGGTTGGGAGGATTATCGGCCGATCGCTCGGCTCCCTCCTGTCTGTCACTTTGTCAACATGCATATAATCTGATGCAGTTCGGCCGCGTTAAATCATGTAGGCAAGTGCATTCGTGATAATCAGGGCCGGCGCCTCTCCCTGAGAGGAGCGGACCCGGTCCCGGCATAACGGCAGCGGCACCGAGCGGTATAATCGGTGCGCCGGTAATTTAGTAGCGCTTCAAGTAAAGAGCCGCTAAATGCGCGACAATCGCAATGAGGACGATTATTATGCGGGAAAGTGCTCCTCGAAGTGCATCGTATTTGCTCTTCTCGATGCCGCACATTTAGGTTAATATCTTAATGATACGACTCTGCCAAGATTGAAGCTGTTGCCGATGACTCTCCGCAGTCGCGGAGGAAGACGCTTCAATATCGGAAGATTAACTCGAACTTTCTAAACGGAGTGCGGTATCGCTTATCAGTTTTTTTCCGCCGATTATTTTATTTAGAAATACGAGAAGGCTGCGCTGGCTTTAATCACGTTTCGTTACTGGAAAATGAGTCACCGTGACATGTTATTGATTTCCAGTTTGAGGCATCATTTATTTTTCTTTTTTGCAATTTCATACCAAATGGAATTATACGTTTATTTAAAATGATTCGATTAATCTCCGCGTATTTACAAGGGATTGATTGAAAATGCTCTTCCCGCAAATACTTCCGCAGGCAGTTTAAATAAATAAATTGTGATTTCAACGCTTTGGTCGAGCAATGAACGGTATGCACCGATCATTCAAAGTCTAGGGTCTATATAGATTTCGAGATTTAAACAGAACTCGACTGCCTCTTTAGCGGAATATTGGAGCGCGCTCAATAAGACGAATTAAAGTTTTAAATGGATCAACGAAAGCGTTTATGAACGAGAACTGATTGATGAAAAGCGATGCAATTAAAAAGCTTATCGGGGCTTCTCACGGTGCATTAAAGAAAGCCAGCGATATAAAGATCGGTGCTCTCGCTCGGGGTCGGCGGTGCACATTCCCGCGGTTCACTTATGTAAGGCAGATAAAACCGCGGATAAAACTGGATCAAGTTGTAACGTCGCCGGCCCTCGCAACCAGTTTTCCCGGCGCAGTTTTGCCCCGGCGAGAAAGCGAGAGAGAAAGAGAGACGTCAAAGTGACATATCTCTCAAGCTCGCTCGCGTGATTCACGAGTAGATCGCCGGGAGAATCCGGCCGTCTCTCCCCCCTCTCCCTTTCTGTCGGTGTGTGCGAAACGGTATAGCCGAAAGACGCGGCCGCATAAAAGCGTGGGCGCGAGAAACGAGTGCCGCTCGTGCCAGGAAGGACGTCGAACGGTAAACTCCTGCCCGGACAAGTCCGCCGTGTCCTTTATACGGTAGCTGCTTAGACTCGCCGTGAAACCATTCCATTCGTTTTCACGACGTTGCTGCGAGCGTCGGCGATACGCTTTGCATTAACGTAATTTATGCTCCTTGCGGTAAAGCTCTCCCTCGCCAACGAACGTACGATTATTCTGCCCTCCTCGCAGCTTCCTACTCATTTCCCAAGCCCCTGGATCATTATTAAAAGCGCAAGCTCCAGTCTTTTTTTCTAACTCCTGACGTTCCGATTTCACTTTTACGATTACTCGGCACTGGCCAGTTTTTATTAGCTAAAGCTAATTAACGTAAAATAAGAAGCAGGAACGCTCGCTTAACAAACAGAAATTTATCCTTTTACGTAGGCGGCACCGACTTACGTATCTCTTCCCGATATTTCCTTCTCCCAGTTGTTAGCAATCCAAGCCCACGCGAGACCTGGAAATAACTCTGACCAAGAGGAGATAATCCTCGCATCGAGGAGTGCAGAGCATATCCGGCAACTATCAATAAAGAGTTCTGGGTCAGGCAGAAAGAGTCGCCGCTGGAGTGAAAAAGCTCGCGAGCGGCGGCGTATACGTATCCATCTCTATAAATTGGAAGTGGTAGCCGGACGGTAGAGAGATCGCGGAAGAACGCCGGCGCGCGTCGAGTGCGTGAAGAGGCTGCATTTATTACCCGGCGTAAACTAAAATTACCGCTGTAACAGCGCTCGGGCTCGGCGTGCTCCCTTTCTCGCGCGACGCGAAATTCCCATCGTTTCGCAGAGAGTAGCCGAAGCCGCTCGCGCCATTTTCGGTATTCTCTATATATCTCGCGCCTCCCCCTCGCGGAATTCGCTTCGCGAGTAACGGGAAGGCTCTCTCCTCTCTCTCTCTCCTCTTTCCGCGGATGCAGCCAAGCAGCGAGCCCGCGGTAATTGTCGCGCGGGGAGCTTTTGTCTCCGGCAGAGAGGCGGCTTCTTTTTGCGACGCAGAAGCGCGCCGTCATCGCCAGTTAGTCAGCGCCAAGGAGCTGCGTCCGGGGCTCATTTTGATTCTCGTTAAGGAGCCCAAGGGGAGGCTCCCCGGGAAAAACGGCTCCGCGGAAGAGGACCGAAGCGAAACCAATCGGCCACTCAAGTTTTGGACACACTCTTCTTTATACTTGACGCGGAGGACTAGCCAAGTGCAGGCGAAATTCACAATTTTCCAGCTAGCTAAGCGTCAGAAAGTTTTTGGATACTTTTTTTTTCCATCGAGCAAACCCGACGATCAACATTCACGGGCGTAAACGAAGCGAGGAGAATTCGAGCCCAACCCAAAGCTTCGGTAGGAAATTGAAAGAACGGGGGCAAGAAAGGAGAAAGAAGTAGATCCGAAGCGTCAAACGCTCGTAAAAGCATGATCCCCTTAAGAAACGGCTCTCTTAAAGGGCGGACGCGGGCCGGGCTTCGTAATTTCGGGCCGGCGTTTACGTAGGCTCCCCCTGGAGGTGGAAGATAGATGCTCCTTTGCTCTCGCGCGCGCGCGCGCGCGCCCGGTTGTAGCACTTTGATGCAAGACCACGCGCGCGCTTGCACCCGAAAGGGGTCCATTAGCGGAGCTATTTGAATATTTGCAAACCGTGCAGACTTCGCGAGCGAGACAGAGAGAGAGAGGGGGGGGGGAGGCAGGGGAGGGGGAGCTTAAAAAGACGTAACATACTGGCACGTCAGTTCCACTCCGTTCTGAAACTGTCGTCGCCGTCGTAACGTCGCCGGAAACTCGAGCCGTTAAAGGGAGTCGCGCTAAATTTTCCCTCCTTCTTTATCTCAGCCTTTCAGCGACTCGCTCGACTCTCTTTTTCAGCTTTCCGCGGTGCGTCAAAAGCATACACTGGACTCTTTTTCTACTGTTAAACCCGGTCGCGCGAGCTTCGTCAAAGCGCGGCCGGGGAAGCTCCGACTTAATTAATTTCGGCCCGTAAATATTTGCAGGACGGTAGCGATTTTAATTAGATTGGCAAAGAGCCTACGCGTACTCTTTATTACCGCGAGGGCGAAAGAGATGAGGACGAATGCGCATTATGTTGAGGCAACGCTCGCGCAAGAGATTTATGTCGCTTTCGTTTCAGCGGCGCGCGCACGTAAGTCCACTGGATAAAAGGGGAGCGTCATGCGTCTTCGTAAAAGCTGACTTTTCGCGCTCTAAAATTCATGCCTCGCGCCCTCCTTTTGCTTTAAAGGACGACGCGCGCCGGAGAAAAAAGAGCGGAGCTGCGCAAACTGTCAAATCCGCTGAGGGCGGCGAGGTGAGGGTGGGAGCGGGGGGGGGGGCAAAAGGCGGGAAGGAG